>JAKUCV010005168.1:111921-139602 GCA_028386065.3 Turnera subulata
GTCTTTCCATTGTCGTGAGCACTTCGGACTCACCCCTCACCTGCGGGCTTTCATCCCGTAGGATGAGTTGTTCATTGTACAGGTTGATGCATTCCAGACAGGCTGTGACGTTTCCCTTGGACAGGCTCGGATCCATAGTTTGCATGTGTCGCATACAGTGTTAGTGAGTATTTAAGTCTTCCGCTGTGCAATGCTTTCGCTGTTATTGGGCCATTGGGCCGGATTTGTTACTTATGTTGTTTTATTATTTTGGGCCGTTGGGCCGAGTTATTGTTGTATACACTGTATGCCGGGTCTTATTTTGGTTGGGTCGTCACAATTCCGGCTCGTGTTTACTGTGTACGGTAAATACGGGTCGGGGCGTTTCAATCAGAGCAAAAAGTTGCTATATAATTATTGTGAATTGCCCACTACTTTCCTTTTCCCATGGAGTCAATAGTCAAGAAGTGGCTTGATATCATCAAAAGAACTTAAAAAAAAATGACATGAGAATCGTATTGGAGGAAAGGCATAAAAGTTATGAAGTGGCATCAAACCACCAACTTCCTTGCAAATCCACCCATAAAAACAATTCCAGCTAATAATCATGGAAAATGCTTCACAAATGATACATTCTCTACGAAGTTTATTTAGTTATGGAAATAATAAAAAGTGATCATATATATATATCTATAAAAAAAAATATGCACAAGTTTTATACAACAATAATATAATAGATAAATGTTGATTTGTAATATATAAGTGATTGGATAATGGTACAATATTCATAATCATTTATTTGATCAGGAACCATACTTCATAATGGTTTTGTACCTATATGATTTTTTCTCCTCTACCACACATAGGCTATGCTCAATCTAATCATCTTACTCTCAAAAAACCTAACCATCCTTGAGATAAATAAAAGGGAATGGATCGGAGGTGTGGTGGATGGGGGTAATTAACATAATTATTATTATTATTATTTTAAATATGGCATAATAAATCAATACAATTGTTATCAAACCTGACCAAACACATCTATTATGGGTTTGGTTATTAGTTACTTATTACTGAACATTTATAGTACAGCCATTAAAATTGAGAGATATTTTAATGGATTCCGTTCTCTGCTAAAAAAAATAAATTAATTCTCTCTTCTACATATATGTAACGGGGACAAACTACAAAGCACCGGAATGAGAAGCAGACAAAACACCATAGGTGGCGTGATTAAACGTTTGTAGGAGATTCCTTTTCAGAACCGTTGGTTGCCTGTCCTTATCATAGTATCTGCATAATTTTTTGTTTGGTGGGGGAAGGATGGGGAAGGAAAGATGACAATAATAATATTATATCACACAAATTCCTCTTATTAATTTTTTTTAAGCAACATATGGCATATATTACACTCATTTGTTATTTATCTCAACATTTGAATTTTGAGGTTAAATTTTGATTTACCCAATTTGTGATCGCCATATTGGTTAGGATAAATTATATATGTTAACTGTAATGGAAATAAGTTTTTAGTGGCTTTTTCCTATAAAGTTAAAATACAATTATTATATTATATGACACTACGACTCATTTTAATTGATCTCACACATCATAGACTTAGATCACTAGTGGACTTGATAGTCATCACCATCATTGTGGAAGGCCATATTTAGTCATATTACACATAGATGTGCTTGGTCGGGAGTGCCAGGAACCAGAATTTCAAGAAAAATATTATTAAATAATTAAGGAAGAATAATACATCATTAAGTTGTGATAAAAACCAGAAAAATTGTTTGGCCCAGTTTTATAAAGTACATGTTTTCTTTTCATTATATAATTTGGATAATTGACAACATGTATGTTTTTTTGCTGAAACTTTTGAATTTTTCTTGATTCAAGTTCAATATCTATACCAAAGTACAAACTAATATCTAACTTATTTTGGGTTGAAGTATTGAATAACCCTGTTTTATAACAGAAGACAAAAGTTTTGACATCCATTTATGATTTATAAGTTAAATAAATTCCAGTACGAAAGAGTTATAATCATGGCGGCAGTTGGGTGTAGGATTGTTGGAGAAATGGTACACTTTAAAAGCACATGAGATGCAATGAAGCCAGACTGACAGGACACCATCAATCAAAGTGTGTAGTTCAGTTCTTCTTAGGCAACTATGGAATCATGGGCTTCACTGCCTGCCGGGGGATGGTAGGGTATAACAGGCCGCTCGCCTAAGTTGAAGGTCTCAAAAAATAAGACCGTAAAAAAGTGCATTATACATCTATAATGGGTTAATTACGTTTGGACCCCCTGTATTCAGGTTTATTTTTCAGGAACCACTCGAACTTTTTTTTTCATCAATTCACCACCTGAACTCCTAATTTCGTTCCAATTGGTGCTTCCGTCCATGTGCCCATGAGTTCCGTCAGTTGTACTAACGGAAGCCACGGATTTGCGCCACGTGTCCTAATCCTCACCGCCAGTTTTATTAATTAAATTTATTTTTATTGTAATTAAATAATTTATTTTTCTTTTCCTACTTTCTTTTTATCTTTTCTTTTTTCTCTTCCTTCCTTTCTTATTTTTTTTTCTTCTCCACCCTGCCACTATTTTTTTATTTTTTTTCTTCTTTTCTTCTTCCTCGCTTCCTCCACCACCGCCAAGCCCCACTACCTCACTTCCTCCACCACCGCCCTCCGCTTCCTCTCCTTCTCCACCCTTGAAGAAGCCGCCGCGGCAAGCGCGCCCCCGCTCTCCTCCCTCAACCGCAACCAGCAACCCAGGCAGCACCTCCCCCCGAAGCCCATCCAGAATCCCAACGCCCCGAAGCTCCCCGAACCGGTCTCTGCCCTCACCGAGAAGCGCCTCGGCCTCCACAACAAGATCCTCACCCTCATCCACACCCGCCATCATCAACACCTACACAGCAAACCCAATTAGTCACCCGGAAATCGAAGAGAAGAAGAGGAAGAGGAAGGGACGTCAATGGCTTACCCCCACCGTGTTTGTCGCTTCAGCCCGCCGCCAGCAGTGTCAAGTTTGACCCAAGCACGAGGAGCCATCACTGTCCTTGAACCCATTGCCTCTCCTCCGCCTCGCAAACGCCGCCACCGCCATATGCTACTGCCACCACTTCCCCACCCCATCCCGTCGAATCCACCATTAGATGCACTTCCTGCTACTCATCCTCGCCCTACTATTCCACCACCACCGAGCCGTTGTTGCCGCCGACTCCTCCCTTCTTCCTCATTTCTACTTTTCATTTTTGTTAATTTTTGTTTAATTGGGTTTTGGTTTTGTGGGTGCTCTGTGAATGGCGGGTTTGGGTTGAGCAGGTGGTTGTGATGGCGGACTTGGGTGCATCTTGGTGTGTTTATGTGGGATGATAGTCGGAATTTGGCAGGGTTGTTTTTGGCAGTTTATTAAAGGTCATGGCTTTGGGTAGCTCAGGTGGATGGTGACGATAAAGAATGTGGCGGTGGGGTGGGGTGGGGTGGGGTGGGGAGGGAAGGGAGAGGGAGAGGGAGGACATGGGTGTTGGTTGTGGTGTGGATAATTGGATTTTTTTCCGTTTAATATAATTTCTGTTTTAATTTTGTTTTGTAATTTTTACTGTGTTTATGTTAGATTTTTGAATCATTATCTCTTTTTTCTTTTTTTTTAAAATTTTTTGTTTATATTTTATTTAGTTTTATGTGAAAATAAATCAATGGATAAAATGGACGGGCATGATTAGGACACGTGGCGCAAATCCGTGGCTTCCGTTTGTGTCACTAATGGAACCCATGGGCACATGGACGGAAGCACCAATTGGAACAAAATTAGGAGTTCAGGTGGTGAATTGATGAAAAAAAAAGTTTGAGTGGTTCCTGAAAAATAAACATGAATTCAGGGGGTCCAAACGTAATTAACCCCATCTACAATCAAAGTTGTCTGAAATTTTAGTAGAAAACTTTGGTGAAATTATAAAGATATGATGGATGGATTAGGAAGCAAGATGTGGTTGTGGATTAATTTTTGGATTCCCTGTTAGTCCTAGAGCCGACTACTCATCCGTAATCGGGCAATGTCATCATGGAACAACCTTCCCCACGGTTGAAAAGACTATAATTTCATTTAAGAAATTCTATTTCTCTAAAAATAAATAGAAAGAACCCTCAATTATTTATGATGTTACTACTAGACTTGCCAGCTATTTTGAGAATGACAAAAACCAAGTTAAATTGAAGGAGGCAAAGATGGAAATGCATTAGAACAAAACAACAAAGAGAGGAATATATCAATATAGATAAGAAAGTTATCTCGCATTGAGATCAGCCGAAACCGGGATTATATATATTCTAAACCGAAATCTTGGTTCCATAGGAGAATTCGAAATTCAATGACAATATCTGATGATTTTCAATCTTAAAAAGAAAATTTTTAAAATTTTTTTTGGACCAAGAATTAGATACATGTAATAAAATAAGTCTCATAAATCAGAACCAAGATTGGGTCCAAGAAGCATGCATAAATCTGTACCATCTTCTCAAAATTAAGCAACTGGAGGTTCAATTAAATAATGTGGGAATTTGGTCAGCGCAGACCGATTCATTTGTAGATTAAAATAATTTTAATGACCCAGAATAAAAAAAAAAAAAACAACATCTATTGAGAGAAAGCACAATAAGCAAAAGGACAAGATTGCATGGTAATGGTAGTACAATTTTAAGTGGAATAAATAAAATAGGCAGATTGTTTGTGTGAGAAAACCGAGGTGTAAAAACAAAGAACACATTAACAGGGAGCACGTGACAGATAATGGTGGCAACTGCCAGCCAAGGTGTCCTGTTGTGTTGTCCCACCCCCACAATCCTAAACCCAAGTAGCATCTAAAGATTCCATTTTTTTTTTTTTCAAATCCACTTCATCCATCCGAATTTAGAAGAAAATATATATTTCTTTATTTTTTTTTTTAATTTCAAGCCTAAATCTAGGCAAATCCTACATGAAATCGCGTTTCTCCAACGATTATATTAGCAACCAAATATACTAAAAAAAAAAAAACAGTATTGGAGGACAGTTTTCTTATTCTAATCTCCCAAAAAAACAATGCGCTCATCACACAAGTTTTCCAATCACAAATAAGGAGAGGAGACGTCTCCCCTCTTTATAAAACACAAAAAATGTGACAATTCCAAAATTAAACAATGATTTTTTCCCTAAGCAAAAAAAGGCATAAAATGGTACTATCATTTTCTCCCCTTGGGTCCAGACTTTCTAACCCTTCCCATGGCCGTGAGAGAGAACTCCTATTAAGACACAACTGTTTCTCTTAATTAGCCCCATACATCTCAAAATCGGTAATCATTAACAGTCTTAACGATCATCAACATCACTGATCACGCTGTAAAAGCTCATATTTAGCTGTAGATGATGAACCTTACTTAACTCAAGAGTTATATAATTAAGCTACTTATCACGGTGTTACTATCAACAATAATGTCAAGTATGGTAAATAACCACAAATTCAAGCCCAGATATTGCGATCATTCCCAAGACTCAAATCCCACAACCTCATCAAGCTTGCTCCTTACCGTTCAAAAAAAAAAAAAAATCAAGCTTGCTCCTTTAATTTTTTATTTTTATTTTTTTTACCGGGAAGCTTACCCTTTTAAAATAGGACATGGTAAAAGAAAAGATTTCATTTACACTATTATATTTGATTTCCCCCTAATCCCTATAGTCTAGTCTAGAGAAGCATAGAGGGAAAAAAATTATTAGAATAGTGGAGAGTTACATGTACTATTTCTGCCTATAAAAGCCCCCACAAGTAAGGCCACCTTCATGTGAGGCAGCCCCCTTTCTCTCTTTTTTGCTATTCTTTTTCTGAAAGGACCCATCTCTCTTCCTTTTAGATTTCTCTACTTAACATTCAAAATTCCTTAACAAATACAAAGACATAACACACGCGAACTTGGCAAACAAAAAGCTTGTGTTGTGTTTCTCAGGTTTTCGTTGTTTTTGAGGAATCAAAAAAAGAGGAGAGCAAGTGACAGACGAAAGAAATGGCAAAGAATGTCGGAATCCTCGCTATGGATATCTACTTCCCTCCCACCTGTGTTCAACAGGTAATCTATTATAATCTTCTTCATTCTTCTTCAATCTCCTTTGGTTGTTCAAGTTTTGGAAAATGAACCCAAACTGGTTTCTCTCCCTTTTTTTTTGTTGTTGTTTCCTTGTACCAACAAAGAAAAATCCATGATTTTGGTTGCTTCTTTGAAGTGAGGATTTGGGTTTCAGCTCTTGCTTTGACTTTCTGTTTGTTTGTTGAGAAATTTCAGGAAATGAAAAGTAGGTGGTGGGTTGTTTTTTTTTTTTTTTCTGGGATAAAAAAAATCCATGCTTGGTTTGTTCTTTTTTGAGGGAATAAAGCAAAGATTTGAGCTTTTGTCATGCTGATGATGAAAACATGACTGGGAAATTTCTGTAAAGTTTATTGCTTTCTGTGATTTATTACATCATGGCCACTTTTCTTACTGATCGTTTGGTGTTTGTGAGTGGAACAGGAAGCACTTGAGGCTCATGATGGTGCAAGTAAAGGGAAGTACACAATTGGGCTTGGACAAGATTGCATGGCATTCTGTGATGAGGTGGAAGATGTCATCTCTATGAGGTTGGTGGGATTCTATTTTGTACTATCTGGGTTCTGCTTTTCAGCTTGTTTAGTAGTTGGATTTCTTTAATCACCAACTCTGCCCTATTTATGTTCTGGGTTTTTCTGCAGTTTGACTGTTGTCAACTCACTTCTGGAGAAGTACAATGTTGATCCAAAGCAAATTGGTCGTTTGGAGGTTGGCAGTGAGACCGTGATCGATAAGAGCAAGTCCATCAAGACTTTCTTGATGCAAATCTTTGAGGTAAATTGATGACTGTTTGGGTTTCTTAAGATGTTTGTTTTCTGGCTGTACCGATGGAGGTTTATGAAGTAGAGCTAGTTCAGGAGTTAAGATCTCATCTAGATGGGGTATTGTTTCGATATTTAAAGTTATGTCTTAGCTTTTCTTGCTCCAAGGAAAAACAAGTTGTCTAATGGTTTGGTCAAAATTTTGGGAATTGCATGTTTTTCTGTAAGATAGTAAACTTTTGAGTCAAACATGCTGATTCCTTTGTTTTAAATCTAAACTCAAAAGGATTGATGAGGCCTGAGGAAATCTTGAGGCATTGTTTTCAGCGCATCTGTTGTACTTATAATGCATTCTGGTCAATTAGTCTGCCAATGAGATATGGTTTTTCATGGCCATTCCCTTTCTCTTTGCGTTCTTTAAGATGTCTGATATTCACACACTGCTCTTTGTTGGAAACAAACAGAAATCTGGAAACACTGACATTGAAGGCGTTGACTCTACTAATGCATGCTATGGAGGAACTGCAGCTTTGTTCAACTGTGTCAATTGGGTTGAAAGTAGCTCATGGGATGGACGCTATGGTCTTGTTGTTTGTACTGACAGTGCGGTATGTACACCAACTCTATAGTATCAAAGCTAGTGTCTTTTCTTCTTCGAATCATAAGTTGAACCGCAGATGCCTGAGTCAAACCGGAAACTTTAAGACTTAGGACAAATCCACAATTTCATTTACTGAGATTAGGTACTACGTTACATGCATCTAAGTTTCTAATATAAGCAGACTGGTTATGATATGCTGTAATAACCTAGCCCAATACGTTTACAGAGCGTGACACATGCCGTTTCTTAGTACTAGGTTCTAATTAGTTAATGGATTGTTTTATCTATCAGGTCTATGCAGAAGGACCAGCCAGACCAACTGGTGGAGCTGCTGCAATTGCCATTCTTGTGGGTCCTGATGCACCAATTGCTTTCGAAGGCAAATTGAGGGGAAGCCATATGTCTCATGCCTATGATTTTTACAAACCCAATCTTGCTAGTGAATATCCGGTAATCATTTTACATTTCATTCTATAATTGTCTCATTTTTCTAGAACTGTCCATGTTAGCATTGTTTTCACCATACCCTGTTTACCGCATTCCTGTTTTCCGTATCAGGTTGTCATGTTCGTTTTCTCGCCCCTGTAATAGCTTTAGCTGATATTAATTATTTATGGACTTCTGGTTCTTTTGTTTGGTTTAGATCATTTCTTTCAAAAACTGTACAAACTGTAGAACTTATGAACTTGTCCCTATGGGTGGTTCTACATGTTCTTAACTGGTCCCCTGTGGAGTCGTTAGCTGTATTATCTGGAGTTTATTTTAATAGGTGGCCAAAATGTGTTCCCCTCTTGTAAATGATATGAATCGTCCTGAGCTTCCAACTTCAACTACATGGTTTCAAGTTTCAAAGCAGGCAGTCTGTGTGCCAAACAAAGAAAAGAAAAGAAAAAGAAAATATGATTGTCGATGCATGAACTTGTTACAGTGAACCAACAGCTCAGTGCATTTGCTAAATGTATGTATTAACAAATCAATCCAATTGCAGGTTGTGGATGGAAAGCTTTCTCAGACGTGCTACCTTATGGCTCTTGATACCTGCTACAGGCAATTGTGTGCCAAGTAAAAATCTTTGCATCTTGTGATGTAGACTTTTTTATTATCAATGTGATCTGTGATCTAACGCCTTGCCAACTCGCTGTCTACAGGTATGAGAAACTCGCTGGCAAACAATTCTCTATTTCTGATGCTGACTATTTTGTTTTCCACTCTCCCTATAACAAGGTGAAATTGTTTATCCTCTCCTTCCAATTTCTCTCCTATTGTGTCACTAAAATTTAAAAATACTCAAAACTCAATTCTCTAAATTTTGCTGACCACTGTTCCTTGAACTACTGCAGCTTGTACAGAAAAGCTTTGCTCGTCTGGTGTTCAATGATTCCTTGAGGAATGCTAGGTTCTGATCCTTTTCATCCTAAAATTATAAGTTTTTGGTTTAAGAAGTTTCGGTATTTGATACATGACATGGTCTTACTGTGTGCTTATGCATTTGCAGCTCTATTGATGAGGCTGGTAAAGAAAAGCTGGCACCATTTTCGACTTTATCTAGTGATGAAAGCTACCAAAACCGAGATCTTGAAAAGGTTGACTTGGGATCCTTATTGCTTAGAAAAATGATGGCTCTTTTCCGTTCCACTTTCATTTGCTGCCAGAACGGAAGGAAACCTTAAAAAATTATTACCAAATATTTGCATTTTCATTTTCTCCCTTTTTTCTTTCACCTGTTGGTGAGATATATTCGTTTGCTTTCAAGTTCATGACAAGAATGCTCTGATGCAAATGTCTTTGGAACTGTATGCTAAAGTTTTCCAAGTATTTGAAATCCTTAAATAACGATCAAGAAGATGTTGTATTTGCAGAATTTCTACTGACTTCTTACTACGCCTGATAATTTGCACTTTCTGGTCATTGAACTTCCAAACCGTCCAGAGGTGGATGTTAGAGTGAAATATTGTTGAATAGGAGCTGAATAAGTTTCTGCCACGCATCTACAGGTGTCCCAACAAGTTGCTAAGCCCCTTTATGACCAAAAGGTGCAACCAACAACTTTGATTCCAAAGCAAGTCGGCAACATGTACACTGCATCTCTCTATGCAGCATTTGCATCACTTCTTCACAACAAACATGGTGAATTGGTAAGTACTTGTACAGTTTTTCTAGCTTGATCTTCTTAGCCTTGGGACATAAAAGGCTACTCTCTGGTTTACATTGTGTCCTCGGCAGATTCTAATTCTATCACTTCTGTGTTCGATTGCCACATACCTTTTTTTATGTATGCTAGCTTCTTCATGTTAGATGAAACGCTTACATGGATTTCATGTCTGCTTGCAGCCAGGAAAGCGAGTTATACTTTTCTCTTATGGAAGTGGTTTGACAGCTACTATGTTCTCATTGCAACTCAATGAAGGCAAACACCCCTTTAGTTTGTCAAACATTGTCGCTGTGATGAATGTTGCCGGAAAGTTGAAGTCAAGGCATGAGGTAATGCTTAAATACATATTCTTACTGAAATGGACATCACAATGTCTAGCGAGCATCATGTCATCATGGATACATGAACATGAATATCTGCTGTCAACTGTGACTTGAGAAACTGCCAGACTAGTTGCCTTATGGTTCTAGTCCATAATGTCATCTGCATTGTTCAGTTGATAGGTGCAATAACACTTAGTGCCAGTAGTTTTTTCTCCAAGGGAAATCTTCCTTTGCCAACCACCTTGTGTTTACCAAAATTTTGATGGTCAATTGACTGCAATGGCTGCTTGGTGGTTCAACAATTCTTGGCGTTGTTCTTTATGTGTGGATAGAGTTTCTTGCATTTGTTCATTCTATTTGTTTTACTTGACAGTGAAGGTACCTTCCTTTTTATTAAAGTAATTTTTTCCTGATGCAGGTTGCCCCGGAGAAGTTTGTTGAAACTTTGAAGCTGATGGAGCATAGGTATGGAGCCAAGGACTTCGTGACAAGCAAGGATTCCAGCCTTTTGGCCCCAGGAACATTCTACCTAACTGAGGTTGATTCCTTGTACAGAAGATTCTACGCCAAGAAGCCTGTTGACAGTGCTGTGGAGAATGGTTCTCTAGCCAATGGTCACTAAAATTAGAGAAAAGGAACAATTTTTACTGTGCTAAGGATTTAGCTCTATGCCGTCTTAGATGATGTGTTTAGTCATAAGAAAAATATTCATGTTTTCCTTAAAAGTTTGTGTTGTCAAGCAAATGCTATGTCCAGCAAAAAGTAATTCCCGGTGTAATTTTTTTTTTCTTAATATTTTCCATCAATAAAGATCAGCTCAGCGTTTCTTCATACCTTTTCAGACCAAAGTAGCCTGTTGTTGTTTAACTGTTTTGCTATTCTGACCACATGGCATTTTCTCCCGCTATCTGAATTTGTCTGAATCTGCTCAGTCTCATGGAATTCTAGTCTACTACTGCAGATAATAGAGGGTAGATTTTTACAGGATGTAGAATGGTTGGTATGTTGTACCTTTTACATCCAGAAGCCTAATTCTTGAATCCTGAGAAACGAGTACTAACAGATATGAATTATGGATTATGATCTGGGTGGGTCTGCTGTGATAAGGCTGTGTTACTTTTTTATAACAAAGGCCTATCTTTTTCATATGGGCCTGTGCCAAGAATGATGCAGCAGCAGCAGCAAGTAACAGCAGAGACCCAATCTGTTGAAACTTAATAACATCAAAGTCAACCAACATTAGTCCAGTTTAGGAGGATTCATTCTAGTTCCAGAGATGAAAACCACATTAACTAGAGGACAAGAACCAAGGAAGAAAAGACTAATTGCAGAACATGTTCTAATACTAGTTCCCTTCCGTATTGCTCCATGGTTAAAACATTGTACTCCTGCAGTGATGATCTTTCCTTCCTTCTGATAAGTAGATGGACCACCAAAAAAGAAGCTTTGGCTTTAACCAATGAAATCCATTTATTAAATCCAAGAAAGAAACAGACTGGAACTTTTGTTTTCCCCCACCCACACTTTTCTGACACCACTCTTATGGGAATGGAACCAAATTGGTTGAAATTGAAGAAGAGTAGAGAGACTTGAGAGTTGAGTCTCACAAAGACCCACCACTGACCATCCCCCTTGTCCACCGTGGTCCACTTACTTGGGACCTACAACACACAAAGATGGTCACAAACTCTATCCCACCACGTGTCACCCGTTCTTATCACACACAACCTCCATGATCCTATCCTCACCGTAGATTTCTCCATGCCCACCAATAACACACCCAAATCTTTCCCTCACTAAAAACAACAAGATCATGATAATATTTAATATTAATATTTATTAATTAATTAGAGCAAGAAAGAAACTCTTAAAACTCTTCCTTTCTATCTAGGGTTTTCATTTTTCCTTCCCTTTTCTACTTCTGTAACCCCCTTCCCTTCCCTCCCATTAACCTCACAAAGTTTGTTTCTTTTCTTTATAATAACCGACACACACACAAAGTTTCCCCCATTCCTTTCTTCTTCTTCTTCTTCTTCTTCTTCACCAAAAAAAAAAAAAACAGAGAAAAAAAAAATCCTTCTTGGCATTCTTCTTCTCTGTTTGTTGACTTAAAAGAAAAGGAAAAGAAAATGGCATCTTTTCAAGAAAATGAAATGGACCCAGATGATGGAGGAGGCGGCTCTGATGTTAGCACAAGCGGCGGCGACCCACATGATACCACCACCGCCAACCACCATCGCCACCACAACAATGGGGTGTTGAGCATATCAACGATTGATGAAACGGAAGGGTTTCATGTGATGCCGTTAAAGGAAGAGCCTTTTGAAGACACCGACCCGGAGCAGAAAACCCACCTCCAACTCCACCACCACCACCAGCAACCGCAACAAGGGCTGGTCCCTGTGGGTATGCAGGTGGCGCCAATGTCAATCCCCATGCCCATGACGGCGAGTACCACCACCACCAGCACCGCCGTCGTCAGGAGGTCTTCCAACAAGGACCGCCACACCAAGGTGGAGGGTCGCGGCCGTAGGATCCGAATACCCGCCACCTGCGCCGCCCGAATCTTCCAATTAACCCGAGAACTCGGCCACAAATCCGACGGCGAAACCGTCCGGTGGCTCCTCGAGCGCGCCGAGCAAGCCATCATCGAAGCCACCGGCACCGGAACCGTCCCCGCCATTGCCGTCTCCGTGGGCGGAACCCTCAAAATCCCCACCACAACCGCCTCCTCCGCCGCCGGTTCGGTACCGGAAACCGTCACAAAGAAACGGAAACGCCCAGCCAACTCGGACTTCGTCGACATTACCGAAGCCAACGCCGCCGCCAATCTCTCCATCACACAAGCCTCGGGTTTCCCCACACAAAGTGCTGGTTTTGCTCCGGCAACGCCACCGGCGGCATTAGGAGCGGCGACCATTGCTCCGGCCATGTGGGCTTTACCGGCAAATGGGTTTTGGATGATTCCACAGCAGCAGCAGCCGCAACTGGTGGCGTTATCGCCGTCGATAACGCCGGTGTTCAATCTCTCGGCGGCAGCAGCAGCCGGGGGAAGGCCCATATCATCATTTGTGGCGGCGGGAGGGGGAGGAGATGTTGGTGGCAATAATTTAACTCCGCCCAGTGTGGTGAATTTACCGGGTGGGGGGTTGGTGGAGGTTAGGTCGCCTTCTCCGGTGGTGATGAGTAGTTCGGTCGGGGCTAAGGTGGGTAGTAGCAAGAGTTCAACTATGGCCCCTAGTGTTACTTCCTCAGGGAAGGCCCAGATGTTGAGGGATTTCTCCTTGGAGATTTATGATAAGCAGGAGCTTCAGTTGATGGGTCGCGGTGGAAATTCACAACAGCAGCAGACACAAGGGTCTAGATAGGGATTATCAAGATTTAGCAGCAGATTAGCACTACTAACCATTTGCAGGAGTTAATTAGGAGAAGGGAAATGACAGCTTTTGATGGATGTTTAGTGTTTTTTATTAGTGATTCCTACTTTTTGTAATGTTCTGTCTTGTCTTCTCCTCTTTGTATTAGAATTTGTTGGGTCTTTGATGTATAATGACATAGTGCAGTTTATCCCCTGATTAATCTCTCTTCTTGTACTGTTGTAGTTTTTTTCTTTGGCAAATATGAAATTAACAGATGGGGAACATGCAAATATTGCAGGAGGAAACTGGGTTTGTAAAATTACTTCTTTACTGGTTGATCATCTGGATGTAATCATTTAATTCCTGTTAGTTTTAAAAAGGTCAATATGATAAAAGGTCCTACAGGTGGGACTTCCATCCTCCTCCAGGTCATGAAACCTGAGCCACTTTTGCAGTATAAGAGAGCAAGAGAGAGCAAGAGAGACTTCTCCCAACCAGGAAGATATAAAGTTTTACATCTTTTAAAATCATGATATAACAAGGTAGGTGTCTTCAAGAATGCCAGAATTGTCATTTAGGTCACTTATCAAGGATTGTGCATCAGATTCTAAAGCAAATTCTGGAAAAGTCATGATCTCCATCATCTCCAAAAACCAAGCCTTACCTACAGATATAACTACGAATAGGTAGTTATTAGTTGTTGTCTGTCCATTGATATCTCAAATAAGGGTTTTTATATTAACCAAAAAATAAGAGTTTTTATTTACTTTTTTTCTCATAAACAAACAAGGTCTTCTTTTTTAGTGCTGGAAATTAGCTACTTTTATTATAAATTCCTAAAGACAAAAACTAGCATCAGATTTAAATGTATTGATTAATACTATAAGAAGACCAAAGACCTCCGGAATGCCTAGGATGGAATAAGACTGACTTTGGGTGAGTGAGATTATTATAGCCCAGAAATGAAACACTTCCAATATTTTTTTAAACCTGAAAACATCTTAATCTCAAACAGAAAACATCCTTTCTTTTTTTTTTTTTAATGTGAAGTGGGAGTGTCAACTATCAATCCACGCACATGGATGGTTAGAAAGGATAAGGAAATCCATGGAAAATGTTGGATCCATCTAAGAAAGAAATGTGGGCTCATGTGGGGGCCCAAGTAGGTCCTCTGCTTAGCTACACACTACAATTGCTATTGGTACTAGTACTCCTCTCCCTCCATTTGTGTGGGAATTTTGTTTTGTTTTCTTTAGAGTCTAGTTTTCATTCATCATCAAGGGAGTGGTAGGGGAAGGGAGAGGGTGGGGCTGGGCTGCTCAAATTTTCACTGTGGGGTGTTCTTCCTCACTCACCTCCTAGTTAGTAGTAGCCTCTATGGCCCAGTTGTGAAGCTGCTTGCCTTTTTTTTATGGTGGACCTGGTGGCCCCTCTATCCTCTTGTGCTATGACGGCTACAGGGGTGGATCCAGAAAATAAATTTAGGGGGAGCCAGAACATAATATTATTAAGTTAATAAGGACTAAAATGCATTGTATTAGGAAAAAGGGAAAAAAGTAAAGAAAAACACCCATGCCGAGACTCAAACCCCCGACCACAGAGGTATATAGCAAGCAACCATCCACCCAGCCGCCCTGTGTTTTTTTGTATTTTTGTTATCATAGTATAACTATAAATTATAATTCTAGGGCGGGCTTGGACCCCCTTGCTCCCCCTAAATCCGCCCCTGGCTACAGATATATTTATTTTGTTGGTCCACTGCCACACCTCACACCATATACATACACACGCACAACCTTTTTGTTCCATATCAATTTGGGGTCCATCACCATCCAGAATCATTGTCCAATTTCACCATTACCTAAACAAATGACAATGACAACACATGCTCTAGTAGTAAGTTGGTTTACAAATGAATGAATATATAAAGGCATTAACGCTGAGTTTTGATTCTGTCTGTTATATAACCATAGTTCATAATATTAAACTATAGTCCTGGTCTATTCAATAACTTCTCTTTTTATTCAGTGTCAAGGTAAGACATTGTTGGCTATTAGTAATGGAATGAAACATGCGCCACTATGGTCTTTAAGTATTAACCCACTTAAACATTCTTTTACAAGTTTTTTTTTTTTTTTTTAGTTGTTACTTGTTGGAATAATGCCATCACAAGTTGACAACCAAAGTTTATAAAAGGCTAGACTTGGAGAAGAACAAATGCATCTTTGGGCCCAAGAATCAATCAGGGCCCAAAATTGGGAGGAGTAGGGGCGCTGTGCTCAGAGGGAATATTTTGGCCCACCAGTAATAACCAGCAAAAAGAAAGAAAGAAAGAAAGAAAGAAAGAAAGAAAGAAAATATATCTGTTAGTAGTAATATAGGCATTATATTATATGCATAGTTTAGTTACTACATTTAGGGAGAGAATATTGTATAAATACTACTTACTGTGCATTATGCATATCACAAGGTCACACTCACAGGTTTCACAATATATCTTTCTCAGAATCATTTCCTCACTGTATTATCCTACACTCTTTTCCTGATTTTTTTTTTGGCTGATTTCCAGGTTGGTCTAACAGGACTATCCAAATTAATCCGAATTCCTGAGAATAGAAACTTATTTCAGATACATCATATGTGCAGTATAGGGACAGAAAATATTTTATATTTGTAGTTTTGTTGGATTTCCCTCCCATTTGTCACCTTTCACCACGTTGTCATTGAATTTAACTACTTTGTGTTTTCCTTCTTTCCCAAAAAAATTACCGCCCCACCAGGTTGAACTCTCATCAGGATTTCATGTGCATTCGTCAATGTTATTGATTCCAAAAAGGCAGTTTTTTTTTTGTTTTCTTTAACAATTACAAGAACAAACAAACACTAGAGTATAAAGAAATATACTCATTTGATCTTGAGAAATAAATCAATCCAGTAAGTTATTTGAGGAGACGATCTTAACAATGTTGTTGATAACTGGTGCTAGCACAGCAAAATTTGTCCCTGGAAATCAAACATTTTAGAAAGATATTTTGGCAACATGCACTGAAACATATCCAACTATGTCTGCATGAAAAGTATCAGATAAATTGCTATAAGTACTTGAATGACTGAACTTCAGAAATTACAGCTAAAGATTGTGTGCATTGAATCAAAACTTTGGTTTCAATGGCTAAGGCAGGGCTTCTTTTCCTTTTATTTCTTGGAGCATTTATCTTGCAATGTCAAGGAAATGAAAGGAAGGTGGGTTTCTTTTCTGGTCAGAATCTATTAGGAGTATGAAACAGAACTTAATTAGGATATATATACATCTTTATGTTGTTTTTTTTTTCATGTTGGTATGCAGCCTTACATTGTATACATGGGAGACAAGCCTGAGGGAGATTTTTCTGCTTCAGCAGTGCACCATTCTATACTAGAAACTGTACTTGGAAGGTAGAAGTTGCTATTCTGATAAATTGATCAGTTCCGGTGGAATAGAATCCTGAGAATGGTCTTAATTCTTAAGCATTTGAAATTTTCAACCGCAGTGCTTCATTAGCCAAAAAATCAAGAATACGCAGTTATGGAAGAAGTTTCAATGGATTTGCAGCTAAGTTGACTGATGAGGAAGTCGAAAAATTCAGAGGTTAGACTTCCAAAGAACTCTGTATTTTGAGGTATATATGAACATTCCCATTTCAAAGATTGATGTAGTTTCTAACAAACATTAGAGTAAAAATCTAATGCAGAAATGGAAGGTGTAGTTTCAGTGATCCCAAACCGTGTAATTAAGCTTCACACTACAAGGTCATGGGACTTCATGGGATTCTCCAGAGGAAAACTTGGAGCACCTATTGAAGGAGATGTTATAATTGGTTTTCTGGATACAGGTTTGGATTTGAAACTCATCAATATTGTTGCTTCTCGGAATATTTAAGATAATGTGCTAATAAGAAGTTTTCAATGCTTCAGGAATCTGGCCAGAATCCGAAAGCTTCAATGATGAGGGAATGAGTTCTCCACCTACAAAATGGAAAGGAAAATGCACAGGTGCCAACTTTACATGCAATAAGTGAGTTCCCTTTCTCCGTATCCTACTAGCTAGAAAAAGGTGTACCTGAATCCCACTTCACTAGAGAAAAAACTGTCAGGAAAAAGGCTTGCAGAGTTTTGATACTCACTGAACTGATCAAATGCCAAAATGATCTTCAAGAAAAAGAAAACTAAAGAGTTTGTCCTGCACATCACACAGGAAACATCAATTCTTTACACAAGAAAAAAAAGCAAGTAATACCAACTTACACTCCAAAAAAATGCATCACATATTGGAAATTAGAGAAAAGGGAGTCAGCCAGAAAGATTACTAAACCTTAAGGCGACCTAAGAACCTGATGATGCTTTTGACATTGCAGCAAAATTATTGGAGCTAGGTATTATGGGGGCCCGAGTAGCCTTGATGATGAGTCTGACATCAAATCCCCTCGAGACAGTGAGGGACATGGATCTCATACTGCTTCCACAGCAGCAGGCCGCGAAGTTAAAGAAGCAAGCTACTTCGGCCTAGCTGAAGGTGTTGCAAGAGGTGGAGTTCCAAATGCAAGGATTGCTGTGTACAAAGTCTGCTGGAGCTTTGGTTGCTCTACACTAGATATCCTAGCAGCATTTGATGATGCTATAGCAGATGGGGTTGACATTATATCCATTTCGGTTGGAGATGACTGGCCTAATCCTTACTGGGATGATGTTATTGCAATTGGATCTTTCCATGCCATGGGATATGGCATACTCACCTCAGCTTCTGCAGGCAATGATGGGCCATTTCCACATACTGTCTCTAATTATGCACCCTGGACTTTGACTGTGGCAGCAAGCACCATTGACAGGAAATTTGTTTCTCAAGTTGTGCTTGGGAATGGACAAGTCTTCTCGGCGAGTTTCAGTTTCTGTGTTCAGCATTACCAATGATGGATCTCTCTTCTGTATTTCCTGACTATTGTGTTTTTTTTTGTAACTGGAAAAGGGTATGTCCATTAACAACTTTGATCTCAATGGGACCTCATATCCTTTGGTTTGGGGAGGCGATGCAACCAACTACTCGGCAGGTTCTACACCGGACATCTCAAGATATTGCTATTCAAATGAAATGAATTTGAAGAAAATAGCAGGAGCAATTGTATACTGCGAAGGTCTCCTGGATGATTTTAGCTTCTTAACACCTAATGGAGTGGGTACAATAATGTCTGATTATGACGCTGATTATGCTTTCAATTACCCCTTACCGGCAACACAAATCAGCAATGAAGATGGCCAAAAAGTTTGGGATTACATCAAATCAACAAAGTAATCATGCCCTCATAATTTTCTTACTTGTTCACTTGTGTACATATATAGTTGAGAATTTATTGGACTCACCTCACCCTTCTAACATCATCAAGCATGCATCTTCAGGAATCCAATTGCTACTATCCTTGTCGGTGAGACCTGGAACGATGCAATGGCACCTACAGTAGTGTCATTTTCTTCCAGAGGACCCAACCCTGTCACCCCTGATGTTCTCAAGGTAATCCATAGCTTGGTATACTCTCTTTTCTACCACTTCTCTTGATCTTTGTCTTTACTAAGCCTCATGAATTTTCACATTGGGGAAGAGCAGCCTGATATCACTGCACCTGGTGTGGACATCCTTGCTGCCTGGTCACCTTTGGCTCCACCTTCCTTCTTTGGGGACACTAGGAAGGTAAAATTCAACATAATCTCTGGAACATCTATGTCTTGCCCGCATGCTACTGCTGCTGCTGCTTATGTCAAGGCTGCACATCCTAAATGGTCACCTGCCGCCATTAAATCTGCCATCATGACCACAGGTGAGGAACATTCTGCTTAATTGCCCTTTTAAGAAAACTATGTACAACGTGAATACCAACTAAAAGATATCAACTTACTCTCCCTTGCCTTTGCACTACAAGAAATTTGTCATTTGGTGATGAAAATTTTTGTCTCCAATAAGTGATTTTTCGTCACCAAAAAAAATAGGAAACGCTTTTTTTTCGTCACACGACTCGTCCCTATATCCTCGTCGCTAAAAGGTTTAGGGACGAAACCAAGGATTTCGTACTAAAAAATTATCTTATTTACATACGAAAATTTTTAGTGTCCCTAAAAAAATTATTTAGGGACGCAAAAATCCGTCACTCATGGTCTGCTTTATTTGTCACTAAACACTATTTTCGTCACCATTTCTCTAATATGATAAGTTAAATTTTTGCTTTTTGGGGACAAATTATTGCATATCACAAAAAATTTTGAACTTTGGTGATAACGGATTTCGTCATGCATTACAACCCATTATATGTCACCTAATTGTTTAATTCGTCCCCTAATTGTTAAAGGAATCAATTCTTAGGCGACGAATTATGTTCATCACCAAATTTTTTTAATTTTTGTGATGGAAAATTTTGTCACCTATCATTAACATTTATTAGTCACCTAATTGCCCAATTCATCACCTAATTGTTGAAGGAATGAATTCTTAGGAGACGAATTTTGTTCATCACCAAATTTCTATGAATTTTATGATGAAAATATTCATCATGCATGATTAATTTTTATGTGTCACTAAATTATTACTTTCGTCCCCTAAATGTTGATAGAATCAGTCAATAGATGACGAATTCTTATTCATTTGTCACCAACTTATTAGTGTCATTCCCTAATTGTTTGAAGAAAATACGCCATTTGAGACGAGAAACTTTGTCCTGAATGGTGCTTAGATTTCCTCACCAAAGTTCAAAGAGATTAGATTTCATCACCAAAGTTCAAAGAGAATAAAAATATCGTGTAGAATTTCTACATTAGAACATTTAAAGCTCTGGAAAAAACCATAACATATGAAAGTTTTTGTGTTTCAGTGGACAATGCATATGATCCTAATTTAGCCGATTCTCTGGACTCCTTTGTATTTCTACGCCGCTTTTTTGTTCAATATTGAAGCTGCTGGGATTGGAAGCCAAAGTGTTCCTGACAAGAGAAGATAAAAAATTTCATATTAGATCTATCCTAATTCTAGGGTTACAATAACAATTCGAATAGAAACGTTGCTAGTCATAAGACATATTACACTTAAAATGAATTTTACCTAAATCATTAGGATTGATGCAGATCCATATAGAGAAGTGATAGCTTAGCCAGCCATTCCTGCAAAATAAAGAATAAGAACAAGAGTTTTAAGAGAGAAATACAACAATAGAAGAAAGAGGGAGGAGGAGAGGAAGAGGAAATAAAGAATAAAAACAACAGTTTTAAGAGTGAAATACAACAGTGGAAAAAAGAGGGAGAAGGAGAGGAAGAGAAAATAAAGAATAAGCACAAGAGTTTTAAGAGAGAAATACAACAATTGAAGAAAGAGGGAGAAGGAGAGAAAGAGGAGGCGGCTAAGGTAATGGACAAGAGTCAGTTTAGGGTTTTAATAGTAGAACTTCCTATTTGTCATGGAAATCTTTAATGTAATCACGCTATTGGAGGCAAGAGTTAAATTATTTCCTTTTTTTTCCTTCCTATGTTAATTTTGATGGGCTTAACACAGTGTCTTTATAATTTAATTACTCAAAATGACCAACTGCAATTATCTGGATTGAAATACTTAGATTTCTTTTTTAAAAATAAAAAAACTGATAGGCACTTAAGAGTGGAACCATTGTCCTTTATAATTGCCACTAAATTAATTAACTAGACAACTTATATTTTATTTCACCCTAAAACACATTAAATATATTTTAAATCAAATATTTATATTTAACTTTTTCTAAAGATGATTTCGTTCTTATATATGAGAATATCTGGATAAAAATGAAAAATTACTGAAATAAATAATTACCATTTTGTAAATCAAAGATTATAGTTTCATTGAATTTATTTTCTTGTAATAAAATTCGTTATATCATATGGAAAAGTGTACAAGGTCAAAAAAAAATGAATAATAAAGACCAAATATCTATATTTATATTATATATAAAAGCATAAACTCACAAAAACAAGGCACTGAAATTGAAAGACAGAAATACCCCTACTTTGTATAGAATATTATCATAATAGTCCTCTATAATAATGACACATCATGTACTAATGAATGATATGCAGTCTTGTACAATAAATTTTTTTTTGTATTGAATTTCATCATAATAGTCCTCTATAATATTCCTCTATAACTGTGCAAAATTAATCTGAAAAAACTATGAAGACGAAAATTAGAATACTAAAAAACGAAGAATAATGATAAAGATACTTATTATCAACAACATAATGACTAAATACTGTAAAATATAATTATATAAAAATATAAAAAATCTATATAAAAAGAAGAACGTACCGTAGAAGAACGTTGAAACCATACTAAGCGATTATAATGTGTAATAATTTCATAGAGATGCACAACTTCCTATCACGAGGGATACTGAACTAGTAAAAATCATGTAAACCATACATGATTACCAATTAAAACCATATTAAGCGATTCTAATAAGTAACAATTTCAGCACAATGACTAAGAGCATAATACAAAGAACGAAGTTCTCACAAAATAGTAAATTTATTTTTTAATATAATAACCTTTTAAAATAAAAAAATATTGTAAGACAATAAATATTAAAGTAAATGCAAAATTTATATAAAAATTAAAAATTACAAATCAAAGATGTTAATACAAGTGAATAAAAAAAATTAAAGAATAGATATAAATAGAAATAATTAATATCAATGATGAACTCATAGAAAAACAGTTCACACAATATAAATCCTTATATAATGGTATTCTAAAGTAATCAAAAAATTTATTTCCTTAAGAATTAAAAAAATAGAAAAAATTATATAGGAAATTATTGTAGATAAACCTAAAATCAATATAAAATATGAGAGTGTTAAATTAGAAAATAATAAAATATTTATTACTAAATAATGATATTCTCAGGTTATATAAAAAATAAAATTTTCCATCATTAAACCAAAAGGATATATAAGTAAGCGAATGAAAGAAATTAGGAGAAAAAATAATTAATATAAAATTTTAAATACAATAATTACTAAAATAGTTCTTAAATTTTTAAATTTTTTAAAAATTTAAGAAATATTTTAAATAAATATAACACTGACATAATTGATTAAAGTGTCAGAAAACAATAATCATTAAGATTTACACGTGAAAATTAAAGTAAAAAAAATAAACAATGTATAATTATCATGAATTTTAAATAAAATAATTATTTATATAAAAAGGTAGTGAAAAATATGTTGTTATAAAAGTTTTACGGAGGTAGTGAAGGTAATAAATTAAAAATATTCATGTAAAAAAATAATTCAAAAAAAAATAAATATTTTGTAGAAATAATAGAAATATCAGAAAAGAAGATAATAGAATATTAAGAAATGTGTAAAAAAATTTCTATTGAAGGCATAAATGGTACATAAATAAAAATAAATATGATCAATATCTGTAGTAAAGAGGAGGAAGGTAGAACAGAGGAAAAAAATAATACCAATTTTAAAAGAAAAAAAGTCTCAAAAAAATAGAATATTTGTCAAAATCCGGATGTAACCACTGTTGAATGCTAAAAAAATAATTTATATAGTTTGATAATTGAATAACATATTTTAATAATTACTGGAAATTTTAATTATCTATTTTTTTCGGTGCACTCAAAAGCTCATCAATTGTCAAGGTAAAGAATATATCTTCTTAATAAAGATAAATAAAGCAAATGAAAAGAATATATAGGAATGACAAAAAAAAGAAGTTTAATTTGTTTTAGAGAAGAGGATGTATAAATTATTGTTACTACCTTATAGAATACTTTACTATAGTTAATATTTACATAATCTTTTATGATTTGTTTTCTTTAAACAATGTTATTATTTTGTTGTTACATAGATGAATGTTATTATTAACAATTAATATTTACATTGTTATTTTGATTGAATTTTGGAAAATGAAACTTTTTATATTGATAATTTTAAAAAATTAATAATATATCATGTGCATCGCACATGTACAAAACCCAGTAATCTCTTAAAAATTGGACAATTTTTTTTTCTTCTTAATTAATAAAATAATTTATGACATCTAAAAAAGTATACTAATTTTACATATTTTCTTTGCTAAAAACTGTATCTTTCTCTTCCTCAATGCTGGATATCTCTCAGAATCATTATGAGGTGAATTTATATTTATTTTTTAGCCACTGCGAATAAGAAAAAAAACTCTTGAAATTTTTTGTTCCCCATGGTAATTTCTTTAGTGTCTATTTTTTTTTTTTTTTTATATATATATATATATATATATATATATATATATATATATATATATATATAAAGCAGAGACATGGTTCAAGAGTGATTAAAGTAGTGACACATGGCAATTTAAAAGGATATGAAAAGGACAAGTGACTCAATATTAGTTAGATGTTTGATTGTTGAGACTTTTTTAATTTTTTTAATTCAAATTATCACTTAAAAATAATCTCTTTTAAATTATTTCTTTTTTTAAAAATAGTGATATGAAGTTCTCTTTTTCAATTCAAATTATCTTTTTTTAATATAGTAATAAGATTTATTGGTTTTACTGAATGCATATATAGCAGAGATATGATTCAAGAGTGACACTTGGCAATTTAAAAGGATATGAAAAGTACATGTGGCTCAATATTAGTTGTTTGAGGCTTCTTTAATTTTTTTATTCAAATTATCACTTCAAAATAATTTCTTTTAAATTATTTCTCTTTTTAAAAATAGTGATATTGAATTTTTTTTTCAATTCAAATTATCTTTTTTTAATATAGTAATAAGATTTATTAGTTTTACTGAATGCATCCAGTCTCTCCCTTACTTATATAGTTTTCTCCAAATCAAACTCTTAAAATAATTTACCTTTGAATTGTATGTTTTCATATAAGTGAGTATTATTGTTATATTTTCATAATCACTTTCTTTTCTATCCAATGTTTTTTTTAACTAATTAATTTTTTTATATGTGGAGAAAAAACCATTTAATCTTTCTTAAATGGATGAAATTATTATTTTTTTTAGAATGAAATTGTTGTTTAATACATCCTCATTTGATTTGTCTCTCTTAGTAAATATTAATGCATCATTATTGACTCCCGTGTGTCACACGGGATATTGTACTAGTTATAATATAAATGAAACTCTTGATGTCAAATAACACTTATTGTATTCATACAACAAATCAAAATAAATTTTTATGTAATGATCCTTCATTTGTCCCAAAATTGATGAGTGAGGGACGAAAAAATTTTTAGTGACGCAAAAATTACATCATCTATAATCTAATGATTGGTGACATGTTATAATTCGTAGATTAATTAATTCTTTTTGTCATAAAATTTTTTCTTCCATATTTTTGCTCGACATTTTGATAAAAAATAAATTTTTCCTTGATGATCCTTCAACCGTCCCAAAAATTAATGAAAAAATGACAAAAATATTTTTTCTCTCATGGTTGTTATTGTATAATGATGGAAAAATTACGTCATCTATAATCTAATAATTGGTGACATGTTATAATTGGTTGATTAAATAATTCTTTTCGTCACTAAAATGTTTCCCTCCTTATTTTTTGTCCAAATTTTTTCAAAAGTTAAATTTTTGTGATGATCCTCCATTTGTCTCCAAAATTAATGAAAAAGGGATGGAAATATTATGTCTCCCATGGTTGTTATTGTATAATGATGTAAAAATTGCTTCATTTGTAATCCAATGATTGGTGATGTGTTATAATTTATAGTTTAAGCAATTCATTTCATCACTAAATTTTTCCCTTCATATCTTGGCGCTAAAAAATTTTGGCTCTAATTTATTAGTGACGAATTAGGGTGA
Organism: Turnera subulata; assembly: GCA_028386065.3. NCBI lineage: Eukaryota > Viridiplantae > Streptophyta > Magnoliopsida > Malpighiales > Passifloraceae > Turnera > Turnera subulata. The sequence goes on from JAKUCV010005168.1 coordinate 137,091, forward strand.
CGTCCCCAAAATTAATGAAAAAGGGACGAAAATATTATGTCTCTCATGGTTGTTAACGTATAGTGATGTAAAAATTGTGTCATCTATAATCTAATGATTGGTGACGTGTTATAATTCGCAGTTTAAGTAATTCATTTCGTCACTAAATTTTTCCCTCCATATCTTGGCGCTAAAAGTTTTTGGCTCTAATGTATTAATGACGAATTAGGGTGACGCTTATGATTTTTGACACCAAAAGATATTTTTGGAGACAAAATGTTCATTACTTGTGATGAATCGGCCTCGTCACAAAAATAAATTATATTGGTGATAAATTATCCATTTTTCGTCAAAAAAAACCATTTTAGGAGACGAATTCCAGAACGTCATCACAAAAAATGTCCCCAAAGAATGAATTTGTTGTAGTGTTGTCTAGCCATTGTCATGGACCCAAGGAAGCATCCTGACCTCGAATTCGGATATGGATCCGGCCACATCAACCCGGCTCAAGCATTATCACCTGGACTTGTTTACAATGCAACCGAAGTTGATTACATTAACTTCCTCTGCAAGCAAGGGTACAACACCACAACATTAAGAACAATCACAGGCACCAATAGCAGTTGCAGCAGCACGGTACCTGGAAGAGCCTGGGATCTTAACTACCCAACATTTGTTGCAGCCATGGAAGATGGCCGGGCAATTAAAGCAATCTTTACAAGAAGAGTCACTAATGTTGGTGCACCAAATTCTACCTACACTGTCACTAAGTACATGCCAAACTCTATCAGTATCACTGTTGAGCCATCTGTCCTGACATTCTCTAAGTTTGGAGAGGAGAAAACATTCACTGTGAAGCTTGATGGTCCAAGCATTGAACAGGAACCGATCATGTCAGGTGCAATTGTATGGACAGATGAGGCTAACAATTACATTGTGAGGAGTCCTGTAGTTGTGTACACTATCCTTCCTGGTGCAACTTATGTTCCTCCCTATGCCTCACAGATGACACCCAAATATGAAGGCTCTACTAAGCATCACAATCACCGTGGCCTGAGGCGCAACTGAAATATATACTAGTCAATGCTGCTGAGATATTTATGATGACCGAATAAGAGTTTTGGAGAGATTTAGCGAGAGTTAGGCCGCCTCAGCTTTTTAGCATAAGGAGAACTCAGGATGGAATGAAATGCACAATAAAAGAATGAGCCACTAAGTTCCATTTTGGTGTGTCACAGACTTTCCTTTTTGGTGCAAGTGGAAGGGTGTGAGGCATGTTTGTTATGTCCTAAGACCATCAGGATTTTCTTGTGCAACGTCTTACCTAACTTTCTTTTCTAAATTCTGATTTTTTTTTCACTACTATATATATGCTAGTGTTGACATGTTTTCTGGATAATAGTTGAAATGTGACGATAAATTTAATACAACTCTAATCGAGTTTTCATATTGATGCGATTGATCAAAATCAATATTATTGTTTTTAATTAGGATGAGAGGTTGTAGGATAATAATATAATAGTTTTAAGAATATTTAATAAGAGAAGCATGGTTTGAAGAACACTAGTTTTTAATTTGATAAAAGGGCCTTTCAAAATAGTATTGGAACCTGTGGTAGATAGGTTGATCTATTTATTTAGCTATTATATTATTTAGGTGTAACTATAACATTGTATCGGGTAGTAAATAAATATAATTTTAAATTGGCGTAAATCTCAACTTGACTGTTTTACTCATTTAGTGAAAACAACTCTTTTGTTTTTAATTTTGGTTAATCAAATACTTATTTTCTTATACTTTTGACATAACTATTTGATTGACTAGAATTAAAACACAAAACCGGAATTGACCAAAGGCAAAAAATACAGGGGCCATATTGGGGATTATGCCTTTAAAATAAAATGAAAATTTTACATATATTAGTTTTTATGCATGTGCGATGCACATGATATAATAACATATAATATGAATATTTTTAATGTAATTATTATTAATATTAAAATTAATATAAAATTATGTAAAGAAATAGTAAATTAGTTTATTTATGAATAAATTGAGTAAGAAGAAATACTGAAAGACCAACATTTTTCCCTAAATTTAAATTATTTATTCATCATAATTAAAATAAGGTTATCATAAGGTAATTATTCATTTTTATAATTAAGTATTTAAAAGGCCATCATAAGATAACTATTTATTTTTATATTTAATTATATTTTTTTAAATACCTTCAGTCTATGTACAAATTTTAGATTTTTCAATAATATTCTAATCTTTTGATGTCTTTATTATTGATATAAATTTTTTTTATAAGGTTTTGTTTAACGGCTCTTCATATTATTTATACATTACATGAAAAACGAATGAATGGATGGTTTTTGGTTAGTCCTACCTTGTTAAAAAGAATTCGAACCAAAAAATATAATTAATATTTTTTTTTTTATAGTGAGAGACTTGTTAGCCCAAATAGGCCTTTTTTTTATAGTGAGAGACTTGTTAGCCCAAATAGGCCTGAGGGGGGGGGGGGGGGGGG
>JAKUCV010005168.1:147767-240901 GCA_028386065.3 Turnera subulata
GATGCTTCAAATATAATTTTGTACCCTTTATCACATAATTGACTGATGCTTAGCAAGTTATATTTGAGGTTATCAACCAGTAAGACATGCTCAATAGCAGGACAAGAATTAATATCACCGAAACCAAGAATTTTACCTTTTGACATATCACCAAAAGTTACATTACCTCGGTCCTTTTCAGTAAGGGATGAGAACATGGAAGAGTCCCCTATCATGTGCCTTGAACAACCACTGTCCAAGATCCACTCATCCCTGTTTTCCTGTCAGCATGATCAAGTTTTAAGTACCCAAACTGATTTGGGTTCTTCAGGGTTAGGCTTGGTTCCTTTCGGAACCCACACATACTTTACATGACAGTTGCGTTTCTTGAACCAACAAGACCTAATGCCATGACCAACTCTACCACAGAAATGACAGGTAATATGTGGTGCTTCAGAGTGATGTGAGTGCATATGCATGTTCATCCTTGGTCTATATGGTTGACTAGACCCAGCCTTAACAAATTTCATCGGTGGACTTGGTTTGTGCAAAACCAAATGGTTTGTAGAGCTTGGTTTGTTAAAAACCATGTGAGTAGCACCTATTCCTTCTTTCTGCACTGAATGTCTTTGATGTCCTAGCAGAAGATTTAAACTATCTGTTCCTTTAGTGAATTTCTCAAGAGAACACTTTAGATCTTCAATACTCCTATTTAACATATCGTTTTCTTTCAGTTCAATACTCCTATTTTGACATATCGTTTTCTTTCAGCAATTTTTCACAAGTAGCAATGTTGCAAGCAATTTTCTAGCATTTTGGATAGCAAATTTATCAACTTTCAAAGTTTCACAAGATTTCAGAGCTTCGGTGTGAGCAAGATTAAGCTTTTCATATGCATTTCTATGAGCTTCAGCATCATATTCAAGAATCTCAATTCTTTTCTTATATGCACTATTCTTTTTAAGCACTTGCTTATACTTATCATGCAATTCACCAAAATCATCTTGTAATTCATCAAAAGTAAAGTCAGGAGCATCAAATACCTCAGATTCTTCTTGAGCCATCAGACAAAGATTCACAGCTTCTTCTATTTCAGAATCACTTTCAGAATCCGAGTCATCCCAAGCGACCATAGCCCTCTTCCCTTTGTTTTTTGAAGAGTCATATCTGTTCTTCTTCTGATGTGGACATTCAGCTTTAATATGACCAGGTCGGTTGCAGCCAAAACAGATTAGAGGATCTTTCTTTGGTTCTTCAATCTTCACACCTCTAGGACTTCTACTCTTTTGTTGCTTTTTCATCTTGAGATATCTTACAACCCTTTTGGAAAGAAGTGCCACATCAGAGTCACTGTCTGCATCACCAGATTCATGGGATTTTAAGGCCAGGTCCTTCTTCTTTGGTTCTTTGGTTTCAAACTTGGAGTCATGCACTATAAGCTTGCCAATCAGCTCATCATAAGTGAGAGTGTTCAAGTTCTGAGCTTCTTCTATGGCAATAATCTTGGGCTCCCACTCCTTAGGTAGAGACCTAAGTACCTTTGCAACCTTTTTTCTGCGTGTGATAACCTTCCCAAGAGTTGCAAGGCTGTTGCACATAATTGTGAAGCGAGTGTCCATCTCCTGTATGGTTTCACCAGAAACCATCTGAAACAGTTCATAGTCCCTTATGAGACGATTGAACCTTGACTCCTTCACTTGGTTTGTGCCTTCATGAGTGACACATAGAAGCCTCCAGATCTCATAGGCAGTTTCACAAGATCTGACTCTTTGAAACTCACTCTCACTTATTCCACAAAGAAGGACATTCTTGGCTTGAGCATCAAGCTTAGCCTTTTTGAGCTCCTCTTCTGACCAGAACTGCATGTCCCTCAGTGGTCTGATGGTTTCTTCTACAACCAAGGTTCTTTTATTATACACTCTATATGCCTTACTAGTAAGTGAATACCCAAGGAAAACACCATCATCAGATTTAGCATCAAATTTATCAAGGTTATCCTTAGTATTAAGTATATAACATTTAGACCCAAAAACACGAAAGTAACTGATGCTTGGTTTCTTATCAAACCATATCTCATAAGGAGTCTTTTCAATTAAAGGACGTAAGGATACTCTATTTAGAATGTAGCATGCTGTGTTTACACCCTCTGCCCAGAAATATGCAGGTAACTTATGCTCATTAAGCATAGTTCTAGCCATTTCTTGCAAAGTTCGATTCTTCCTTTCAACTACCCCATTTTGTTGAGGCGTTCTAGGAGTCGAAAAGGTGTGTTCAATACCACTTTGCTCACAGAAATGTTTAAAGACAAGGTTATCAAATTCACCTCCATGATCACTTCTAATTTTCGAAATTTTATAGCCTTTTTCATTTTGTACTTTCCTAACAAGAGTACCAAATTCATAACATGCATGATCCTTTTGAGTAAGAAATACAACCCATGTGTACCTGGAATAATCATCAACCACCACAAGAACATAACTTTTACCACCTAAGCTAATGGTTCTCATGGGACCAAACAAGTCAATATGTAATAATTCAAGTGGTCTAGATGTAGAGATAGTGTGTGTAGGTTTAAAGGAACTTTTAACCTGTTTTCCCAGCTGACATGCTCTACATGTGGTTTCTTTTTCATATTTGAGCATTGGCAGTCCTCTCACCAACTCCTTTTTGGACAGATTTGAAATTAGCTCCAAATTTGCATGACCAAGCCTTCTATGCCATAGAGTTGGGGTTTCTGTTCTAGCACTTAGACACTTGAAATCAGGATTAGCCACATCATTTAGGTTGATAGAGTATATGTTACCTTTTTGCTTTCCAACAAAAACCACTTGGTTTTTGTTAGAGACCAAACATCTAGATGCTTCAAATATAATTTTGTACCCTTTATCACATAATTGACTGATGCTTAGCAAGTTATATTTGAGGTTATCAACCAGTAAGACATGCTCAATAGCAGGACAAGAATTAATATCACCGAAACCAAGAATTTTACCTTTTGACATATCACCAAAAGTTACATTACCTCGGTCCTTTTCAGTAAGGATCCTTCACTTGGTTTGTGCCTTCATGAGTGACACATAGAAGCCTCCAGATCTCATAGGCAGTTTCACAAGATCTGACTCTTTGAAACTCACTCTCACTTATTCCACAAAGAAGGACATTCTTGGCTTGAGCATCAAGCTTAGCCTTTTTGAGCTCCTCTTCTGACCAGAACTGCATGTCCCTCAGTGGTCTGGCATAAGGATGCTGTACAATATTCCACATCTCCAGATCTTTGCCTTCAAGGAAGTTCTTCATCCTGAACTTCCAGTAATCAAAGTTTGCACCATCGAAGTGGGGTGCTTTGTTGATGCTATTTCCCTCATAAGCCATGATCTTTGCCTCTGGATGTTACTCCTTTATACTGAGGACCTGGCTCCGCTACCAATTGTTTGCCCAAATAGGCCTGAGAGGGGGGGTGAATCAGGCTACCCTTCAATCGAGGTTGGTTTCTGAGTTGGTTTCTATGGAATCACTTTGGTTTCTGAGGAACCAATTGGTTTCTTTACGAACCACAAATACACAGAACTAATCAGTGTTAAATGCACAAATATAAAGAGAACAGAACAAAGAAAGGTTGACATAGTGATTTATAGTGGTTCCCCCTCACTAGGTACCTCCACTACCTAAAGGCCCTTCCTTTAGGATTTTAGAAACTCTCACTATCTTAGGATTTTGCGGGATCAGCCTTAACCGATTACAGAAACCAAGCTTTTGCAGGCTAAGCTCAAACCTTTACACACACAAGCTTTTGCAGGCTAAGCTCTAACCTTTACAAGTTTTTCCCAGGCTAAACTCTAACCTTTACTCAAATCAAAACCCTGATTTGAGGACCCAACAATACTACACTAGTCTTGCCTAAACACACTACCCTTTGTAAGAACTTGGATAACATGATTAAGCACAAATTCAAAGCTGTCAAGAACAGCAAGAACACAACAGGTATAAGCTAAATAATCAACTCAATAGCACGTTTTCAAATGGCTGGGTTAAGGAAGAAAGATATGCAATGGCCTTCATTATATAGTGCTTGAGTTGGTGGGGGTAGGTAGGAAGATCTTCATCCAACGGCTCTAAAGTACTCTTCAGCTCTTCATCCAACGGCTATGTGGTACAAATCAGTCTTCAGAGTTGACTTCACAATCCACTAGCTGGTGTTGGGTTCATTTCAGGAAGTCCACTCTCTTTGCAACTCAATTACTTGAAAACATTCCATTTTTAGCAATCCGGGACCATTAGTGTGGACCACATGGTCCCCTTCACATAATTGATCAAAGAGAGGTGAGAGACAAGGGTTGAAGACTTCTCTCCAGTGTTGGACCATTTTCTCTGCCCGTTGGAGTAGTTGGGAGTTGGCCTTAATTGTTGTATGGACCATTGGGACCACTTGGCCACTTGCAGTTGGGACCACGATGTTGACAGACAGGTGTGGTTTCTTCTGAAACCAAGCTGAGAAACCAAGCTGAAAACCAAGCTGCGAGAAAACTCAACACAAGTATATATGGCAAAGAAACGCCTAGGTAGCCAGGGCGATAGAAAATTGTAAGATGGAAAGGGGCTGAAAAACATTTGCGTTTGCAGCCCGAAAAACGTATAAAGTGATGAGGTAATAAATGAGGCAACGAAAAAATTTTCATAAAGCAATACCTTGAAGAATGAAAACGGTTTGGAGTTTTATGAAAAGAATCTACTTTTCCTATCCCCGAAAAATATGTTTTTGTATTTTCTTTTTCTTTTTCTTTTTCTTTACCTTCTTTTCTCTTGTTTTTTTTTTGCTTCCTTCTCTTTCTTCTTTTTTTTTTCTATTTTCTTACTTTTTTTTCCTTTTTTTTTTTTCCCATTTCCATCTCTTTTTTTTTACTGATTTTGATTTTTTTTCTTTCCTTTTCTTTTCTTTTACCTTTTTTTTTCTTCTTCTTTTCTTTTCTATTTCCTTCTTCTTCTTCTTTTTTTTTTCTTTTTTTTTTTGGGGAACAGTGGGGTCTATACTTTGAAGAATGGGTAAATATTTTTCTATTAAAGGCAAAACAACGGAAAGCAAAAACTACAAAGCATCTTAAAGCAACCAAAACGCGAAGGCAAACAAAACCACATCGTTCAGAAAACAAAATACCAACGCGTCCAAAACACGATGCCTGCTCCATCATCCGTCTTCTTCGTCGAAGGTGCCAACCTAGGCAGAAGAAACCGGCTGGCCTACAGCATGATCAACGAGCGTCCAGAGGAACTACCGAACGAGCTCGGCAGGATGCCCCGTCTGGTCTTCGTCGACGAACTTTACTCCTCCAGGTTTTTCGTCACTCCCATGGAAGAGACGTTCTTCCTAGAGGACCAAGGTACCCTGAGGACCTCCTTCTACAGCTCGGCCAATTTCGTCATGTTTTTCATTTCTGAAAGACTTCAGGAATTCAACCTAGAGCCCACTTGCCATTTCCTGGACCAAGGTACCTACTACCAGCTCTTGATGACTGCCCAGAGCATGCCCAGAGTCACTCGGTTACCCCAAACTTGGGCAAAGGCCCGACTGCTGGTGTGGAACTGCAGAGGAATCGCTAGGCGTTCCCAGGAGTTCTCGCGTACCCTGAGGGACCTGAAGAACCAGTACAAGCCTAACATGGTTCTTCTCATGGAGACCCAGTGGTAGCCTGAAGACGATCATGGTGTCATCCCACTTCGGTTCCCTCCAGCAAATCGGTTCGAGCTTCCTGGCCAGAATAACGCAGGTGGCATGTGGTTCTCGTGGAACGACAACATCAGGGTCAACATCAACAATGACCACAACAACTTTAGGGTCAACGTTGTTCCGAGAAGATGAATGTATTTTTTTTATATGATATTGAAAATGTAATAATATTATTAGTAATATTAATAATATTTATGTTTTCGGTTATCTATGGCATCAATTACCTCTTATGTGTTTGTTCTGCGACAGCTGGCGCCCCTTGACTGGACCCATAATGCACTAACTAAATGATATAAAATAATAAACAAATGGAGCGAACTATGCAAACAAGAACAACAAACACACAAGGACTACCCAATAAGACCTAACGCCCGCTCCGCTACCAAAATGAAACGCCCCGACCCGTATTTACCGTACACAGTAAACACGTGCTGGAACTGTAATGACCCAACCAAACAAAGCCCAGCATACAGTGTATACAACAGTAACTCTGGCTCAACAACCCAAAATATAAACATCAATAATTATCACAACCGGCCCAAGGCCCAACAATAACAATAAGAAGCACAGCGGAAGACTTAATAACTCACAAAGACACTGTATGCGACACTGATGCAAGCTAATGGATCCGAGTCCTGTCCAAGGGATAACGCCGTAGCCTGTCTGGAATGCATCAAACCTGTACCACGAATAACTCATCCTACGGGATGAAAGCCCGCAAGTGAGGGGTGAGTCCGAAGTGCTCACAACCATGGATAGACGATCAATATGCAACACTATAAATTACTCAAAGTCGAAAACAGGCTTAACAGCCAAAATACACCAATCCAAAAGACTCGACTCAAAACCAGTCCAAGACCAAAAAGACTTAAACAAAATCCAATTTCCAATTTTATCTTTCTGGGCCCCGTCACGGATAAGCTAGGGGTCAGACCTGGTTCTCAACATATTTCGGGTGCCAGACAAAACCAAGAGAGCCCAGGGATCGACATCCCAAAAATAAGAACCCAGGGATAGAAATCCCAAATATAATCACGGGATAGACATCCCAAGCATAGACATGCTTATCACAAGTAACCCAGGTCATGGCCACCACAAAACAGTTTTAAACCATCGAGTCGTACCACTACTTACTACGTGACAATTATATTATCATCATTCAAAACCAAACCACAGGGATCAACATCCCTAACCAAAATATCGGGATAGACATCCCATCCAAAACCGAGGATCGACATCCTTATCACAATTTATTATTTAACCCATTATACTTAATACCAAAAGACACAGCAATAGACATCCAAAACTCAAAGCACGGGGATAAACATCCCAAAAACAATCAGGATACTGGGATAAACATCCCGAATTAAACCACAACAAATGCAACAACCAATAGTGCAATAATCATCAAACACAATAACCGAGTAATACAGGCACATACGGAAGGAAATCCATCCTCACCTTAGCCGATTACTCAACTCTGAAGATATTAACCGGTCCAAAGCCGACTCCTCGGGAAACTGCCCGATGCCCAAACCTATACAACAAAACAATATATACTCACATAAGATGCACACAAGAGTATGCCATGATGCCAATACTGCGAAATAAACCCATCCCGGTTCATATCCTTTATTATCATCTTTTACCAAAAATAATATACCGTACGTATATCCGAATATAATTTCGGTACCATACTTTAATTAAAACTCTTTTCAAAATATTTTCATAAATTAATTATACTTTTCCCAAAATATAATCACCATAATTTTCTAGAAAAGATAACATATGTACTTATATATTTTCCAAAATATTTTTTTATAAAACTATTAACCATAATATAATTACCAAATTTTATTATTTATCAAAAATACATATATTAATCATATGCTATATATGTTATTTTTCAGAAAATATATGAAACGCCCCGACCCGTATTTACCGTACACAGTAAACACGTGCCGGAACTGTAACGACCCAACCATACCAAGCCCAGCATACAGTGTATACAACAGAAATCCGGGCTCAACAGCCCAAAGTAAAAACAACAATAATAACTCAACCGGCCCAATGGCCCAATAATATCAATAAAATGCACAGTGGAAGACTTAATAACTCACATAAACACTGTATGCGACATAGATGCAAACTATGGATCCAAGTCCTGTCTAAGGGATAACGCCGCAGCCTGTCTGGAATGCACCACACCTGTACCACAAATAACTCATCCTACGGGATGAAAGCCCGCAGGTGAGGGGTGAGTCCGAAGTGCTCACCGACGAAGGAAAGACAATCAATATGCACACTATAAATACTCAAGGTCAAAAACAGGTAAAAACCATCAAAATACACCAGACCGAAAACAATCAAAAGACTCAAACAAAATTTCAATTTCCAATTTTATCTTTTCGGGCCCCGTCACGGATAAGCTAGGGGTCAGACCTGGTTATCAACACATTCCGGGTGCCAGACCAAATCCAGAGAACCCAGGGATCGACATCCCAAAAATATGAACCCAGGGATAGACATCCCAAAAATAATCACGGGATAGACATCCCAAGCATAGACATGCTTATCATAAGTAACCCAGGTCACGGCCACCACGAAACAGTCTTAAACCATCGAGTCGTACCACTACTTACCACGTGACAATTATATTATCGTCATCAAAATCAAATCACAGGGATCAACATCCCTAACCAAAATACCGGGATAGACATCCCTGTCCAAAATCAAGGATCGACATCCTTATCACAATTTATTAATTAATTCCATTATATCTTCCAAAAAGACTCAAGATCAACATCCAAATTCCAACCAAGATACTGGGATAAACATCCCGACAACAATCAAGACAAATGTAACATGCAAATAATCAACAAACACAATAACCGAGTAATATAGGCACATATCGAAGGAAATCCATCCTCACCTTGGCCGATTACTCAACTCTGGAGACAATGACCGGTCCGACGCCGGCTCCTCGGGAAACTGCCCGATATCCGAACCTATCCAACAAAAAAATATATACATATAAATGCACATAATCGGTATACTATGATGCCAAACTGCGAAATAATCCATCCCGGTTATATATCCTTTATTATCATTTTTACCGAAAATATTATACCGTACGTATATCCGAATATAATTTCGGTACCATACTTTAATTAAAACTCTCCTTTAAATATATTTTTGGAGTAATTATACTTTGTATTCCGAAATAATAACAATATAATTTTCCTAGAAATTATATCATATATATGTATTTTCCCATAAATTATTTCCATGATATATATTACTTACTAATAATAATTACCAAATATTATTATTTTAGAAAATCATATTTCCAGTAAATAGAATTATATAAACTTATTTTCTGAAAATAAATACGAATTATAAATACACATATATATATATCTCTGTTTATTTCCTATATATATATCCTTAAAAGCATTTACCATAATCATATTGTAATTACTTTAATTCCTTGAAAATATTATATCAAGTAGCCATATACCTTTTTTTATATTTTCCAGAAAAATTATAATCCATGCTTTATATATTTTACATTTCCAAATTTATATTTATACATTTATTATTATTTTTTTTGAAAACAGATTCGAATTGTGCCTAAAATCCAGCCCAGAATCCAAGCCCAAGTGCCCAAGGCAGAGCCCAGGAGCGCACAGGACCAGCCCAGCCCCATCTGACCAAGCCCACAAAATTTCACAACCCAACAAACACAGCCCACACCCATGCCCATAAACTCAACCCGCGACCCGATCCGTTCTGGTCAGACCCAGCACGATACGGGTCGTCATCAACCCAAATCTGCTCACCTTGAGCTCGACGGCGGCACGGCACGGGATGGCGAGGCAAGGCGACGCGACGACGAGGCACGGGAGCGGCGGCGGCAGGAGGTGCTCGACTGTTGGATGTGGCTGCAGGCTGTCGTCGGCGAGGAAGGGAGAAATGGCGACGGGTCTAAGCGAATCGGCCGTTGGGTCGGTGGCCACTGGTGGCGTGTCGTGGGGCGGATTCGGGAAGCGAGGACGGCATCCGGTCGGCGACGCTGTGAGGAAGACGATGCCAGGGTGGTGACGCGTGCGGTGGCTCGGTGGCGGCAGAGGTTACGGTGGCCGGCGCAGCTCTTCCCCTCCCCTTCTCTTCTTTTTTTCTTTTTTTTTTCTCTCTTTTTCCTTCCTTCCCGATTTCCATTTCTTTTTCCCTTCTTTCATTTCTTTTTTTTTCCTCTCCTTTTTTTTCTTCTCCTCTTCTTTCTTTTCTCTCTTTTTTTCTCTTTTTCTTCCCTCTTTTTTTCTCTTTTCCTCTCTTTTTTTCTCTTCTTTCTTTTCTCTTTTCTTTCCTCTTCTCTTCTTCCCCCCTTCTTCTTCACTGGCTTTAAACTGTTTTTTTTTACTATTTGACATGTGAGCTTCAATAATGCAATTATCTGGAGCGAGTCCGGTCCGGACCAGAAAATAACTGATACCCCCTTAGTTATTTTCCGATGTGATTTTTCTGAGAATTCTGGGACCCGAAAAATACTGACTTAGGCACGAAAAATTCACGAAAAAATCACGAGCGTGGGAAAACTCTCTGTTTCAAAAAAAGACGCCCGATTTACCTTGAATTAATTACCCAAGATTAATTCAACAGTAAATCACGGTAAAAGGACTTTTACAATCCCGGTAAAAATAAAAAATTTTACCTGGGCTGTTACACTCTACCCATCTTAAAAAGAATTTCGTCCCCGAAATTTCGTCTTATCCGTGGGTCCTACCACGATAAGCTTCTGGCACACTCTGCCAAGTGTCCAACCTCAACCCGAGATACCGCTTATACCCTTAAGCGACATCTCGTCCTCTATACGTACCAAACCTCATGACCGGCATACACACACACAGTCATGGACTCTCCACTGAGATCAAGGACTACCTCAGACTCCGAGAACAACAGCTACATCGGTGGCACTGCCTTCCCGACAAGCTCCGATGAAGAACCTCCGAAGAAGCGCTTCAAAACCAACATCATCGGCCTGAAGGAACACATGGTTGTCTCCCCAAAACGGCGAGTGAAGCGTGCCGGCAAGAAAGCTGAAGATCAAAAGGGCAAGGCGATGGCTGAAAGCAGCACTCCGCAGCAGACGCTGACGCAGCTGAACGTCTCACTGAAGAAGATCAGCTCGGCGGTGTTGTAGATCAAACTGGCGTGCGTGAAGCTCTTCCCTCACATGAAAACCGTCCAAAAACTTGTGAAAGATCTTGAGAAGCAAGTAACTCCTTAGAGTACTTCTTCTCTGTTGTAAACCATTATGAAATAAATAAAATAAATTTCCTTTTTAAATCAAAATCTCTTGTGTTACGAAATCTCTCGTTAAACAGGATAAAAAAACATCTCAAAGCAAAATAAAAATCAACTATAAGAATATAAAATCAAATATAAAGAAAAAAAACTCGTTTAACAAAATCAAAACATAAAGAAGTTAAACAAAACATATTTCCATGATCGGTGCTCGTATCAGATGTAAACACCCTCGAACCCAAGAAACGTAACACGTGCGACTAACGGTGACGTCTGTTTCCCTCGTGAAAGAGACGTCCGTTATCTCGTAAGGTGACGATCACGAGAGCGTCCTGTGTCCCTGGAAAGAAACGTACCCACTTGTTCACAATTTTCGCATGAGCCAAAAACGTCTGTCAAAACAACGTATCTCTCCACGATGTCCGAACAGGTGCAAGCTTGTCGCACATGCGCTCTACTCGAGGTATGGTCCCATCAGTCTAGCCTCAACGGTCACGAATGCATGTGATAAAAATGCAGGAAAATATAGAAAAACCATAAAAAGAAAGGACAAAGTAGCCAGAGCGAAAGAAAATCATGAGATGGAAAAGGGTGAAAAACTCTGGCATTTGTAGCCCGAAAAACGTATAAAGTAACAAAGCAATAAATGAAGACAACGACAAATTTTCAAAAAGCAGAATCTTGAAAATCGAAAACAATAAACACACTCCCCATAAGAGTATAAAAGAAACGGAGCGGTGTGGTGTAAATCATCAAAAGCATTTAAAAGCAAACAAAAAGTCCAGGCAACCAAAACCACAAAACTCTGAAAAACAAAACACCAACACGTCCCAACACAATGCCTGCTCCATCATCCGTCTTCTTCGTCGAAGGTGCCAATCTAGGCAGAAGGAACCGACTGACCTACAACATGGTCAACGAGCGTGCTGAAGAACTACCGAACGAGCTCGGCAGAATGCCGCTTCTGGTCTTCGTCGACGAACTCTACTCCTCGAGGTTCTTCGTCACTCTGATGGAAGAGACGTTCTTCCTGGAGGACCATGGCACTCTGAGGACCTCCTACTACGGCTCGGCAAACTCCATCATGTTCTTCATCTCTGAAAGACTTCAGGAGTTCAACCTGGAGTCCACTTGCCATTTCCTGGAGCAAGGTACCTACTATCAGCTCTCGATGACGGCCCAGAGCATGCCCAGAGTCACTCGTCTGCCCGTAACTTGGCCCAAGGCCCGACTACTGGTGTGGAACTACAGAGGAGTCGCTAGGCGTTCCCAAGAGTTCTCGCGTATCCTGAGGGACCTGAAAAACCAATACAAGCCAAACATGGTTCTTCTGACGGAGACCCAATGGCAGCCTCAAGACGATCATGGTCTCATCCCACTCCGGTTCCCTCAAGCAAACCGGTTCGAGCTTCCCGGCCAGAACAACGCAGGCGGCATGTGGTTCTCGTGGAGCGACAGCATCCAAGTCAACATCAACAATGACCCAAACAGCTTTAGGGTCAACGTCGTTCCAAGGCGATAAATGTATTTTTCTTTTTTTATAAAATATTAGTGTAATATTTCTGTTTGTAATGAAAATATTAGCAATATTAATAATATTTATGTTTTCGCTTATTTATGGCATCATTACCTCTTATGTGTATGTTCTGCGACAGTTGGCTTCCCTTGACTGGATCCATAATGCACTGACTAAATGATATAAAATAATAAACAAATAGAGCGAACTATGCAAAAAGAACAACAAACTCACAAAGACCGCCCAACAAGACCTAACGCCCGCTCCGCTACCAAAATGAAACGCCCCGACCCGTATTTACCGTACACAGTAAACACGTGCCGGAACTGTAATAACCCAACCATACCAAGCCCAGCATACAGTGTATACAACAGAAATCCGGGCTCAACAGCCCAAAGTAAAAACAACAATAATAACTCAACCGGCCCAATGGCCCAATAATATCAATAAAATGCACAGCGGAAGACTTAATAACTCACATAAACACTGTATACGACATAGATGCAAACTATGGATCCAAGTCCTGTCCAAGGGATATCGCCGCAGCCTGTCTGGAATGCACCACACCTGTACCACAAATAACTCATCCTACGGGATGAAAGCCCGCAGGTGAGGGGTGAGTCCGAAGTGCTCACCGACGAAGGAAAGACAATCAATATGCACACTATAAATACTCAAGGTCAAAAACAGGTAAAAACCATCAAAATACACCAGACCGAAAACAATCAAAAGACTCAAACAAAATTCCAATTTCCAATTTTATCTTTCCGGGCCCCGTCACGGATAAGCTAGGGGTCAGACCTGGTTATCAATACATTCCGGGTGCCAGACCAAATCCAGAGAACCCAGGGATCGACATCCCAAAAATACGAACCCAGGGATAGACATCCCAAAAATAATCACGGGATGGACATCCCAAGCATAGACATGCTTATCATAGGTAACCCAGGTCACGGCCACCACGAAACAGTCTTAAACCATCGAGTCGTACCACTACTTACCACGTGACAATTATATTATCGTCATCAAAATCAAATCACAGGGATCAACATCCCTAACCAAAATACCGGGATAGACATCCCTGTCCAAAATCAAGGATCGACATCCTTATCACAATTTATTAATCACTTCCATTATATCTTATACCAAAAAGACTCAAGATCAACATCCAAATACCAACCAAGACACTGGGATAAACATCCCAACAACTGTCAAGACAAATGCAACATGCAAATAATCAACAAACACAATAACCGAGTAATATAGGCACATATCGAAGGAAATCCATCCTCACCTTGGCCGATTACTCAACTCTGGAGACAATGACCGGTCCGACGCCGGCTCCTCGAGAAACTGCCCGATATCCGAACCTATCCAACAAAACAATATATACACATAAATACACATAATCGGTATACTATGATGCCAAACTGCGAAATAACCCATCCCGGTTATATATCCTTTATTATCATTTTTACCGAAAATATTATACCGTACGTATATCCGAATATAATTTCGGTACCATACTTTAATTAAAACTCTCCTTTAAATATATTTTTGGAGTAATTACACTTTGTATTCCGAAATAACAACAATAGAATTTTTCTAGAAATTATATCATATATATGTATTTTCCCATAAATTATTTCCATGATATATATTACTTACTAATAATAATTACCAAATATTATTAGTTTAGAAAACCATATTTCCAGTAAATAGAATTATATAAACTTATTTTCTGAAAATAAATACGAATTATAAATACACATATATATATTTCTCTGTTTATTTCCTATATATATATATATATATCCTTAAAAGCATTTACCATAATCATATTGTAACTACATTAATTCCTTGAAAATATTATATCAAGTAGCCATATACCTTTTTTTATATTTTCCAGAAAAATTATAATCCATGCTTTATATATTTTACATTTCCAAAATTATATTTATACATTTATTATTATTTATTTTTTTTGAAAATAGATGCGGACTGGGCCCAAAATCCAGCCCAGAATCCAAGCCCAAGTGCCCAAGGCAGAGCCCAGGAGCGCACAGGACCAGCCCAGCCCCATCTGACCAAGCCCAAAAAATTTCAAAACCCAACAAACACAGCCCACACCCAAGCCCATAAACTCAACCCGCGACCCGATCCGTTAGGGTTAGACCCAGCACGATACGGGTCGTCATCGACCTAAATCTGCTCACCTTGAGCTCGACGGCGGCGCGGCACGGGATGGCGAGGCAAGGCGACGCGACGACGAGGCACGGGAGCGGCGGCAGGAGGTGCTCGACTGTTGGATGTGGCTGCAGGCTGTCGTCGGCGAGGAAGGGAGAAATGGTGACGGGTCTAAGCGAATCGGCTGTCGGGTCGGTGGCCACTGGTGGCGCTTCGTGGGGCGGATTCGGGAAGCGAGGACGGCATCCGGTCAGCGACACTGTGAGGAAGACGATGCCAGGGTGGTGACGCGTGCGGTGGCGGCAGAGGTGACGGTGGCCGGCGCAGCTCTTCCCCTCCCCTTCTCTTCTTTTTTTCTTTTTTTTTTTCTTTTTTTCCTTCCTTCCCGATTTCCATTTCTTTTTCCCTTCTTTCATTTCTTTTTTTTTTCCTCTCCTTTTTTTTCTTCTCCTCTTCTTTCTTTTCTTTCTTTTTTTTTCTTTTTCTTCCCTCTTTTTTTTCTCTTTTCCTCTCTTTTTTTCTCTTCTTTTCTCTTTTCTTTCCTCTTGTCTTCCTCCCCCCTTCTTCTTCACCGGCTTTAAACTATTTTCTTTTTTTTTTACTATTTGACATGTGAGCTTCAATAATGCAATTATCTGGAGCGAGTCCGGTCCGGACCAGAAAATAACTGATACCCCCTTAGTTATTTTTCGGTGTGATTTTTCTGAGAATTCCGGGACCCGAAAAATACCGACTTAGGCCCGAAAAATCCACGGAAAAATCACGAGCCCGGAAAAACTCTCAGTTTCGAAAAACGACGCCCGATTTACCTTGAATTAATTACCCAAGATTAATTCAACAGTAAATCACGGTAAAAAGACTTTTACAGTCCCGGTAAAAATAAAAAATTTTACCCGGGCTGTTACAATATATATTCATAAAAGCTTATTCTGAAAATAAATACAAATTATTAAATATGTACTTTTATTTTCTAAAGACAAAATACATTTTAAGAAACAATTATATAACAACATAATTATATATTTTCAGAACTGTTAACTATGTAAAATATATATATTTTCAAAAAAATATCCCTTTCATTTTTATTTAATTTTAACAGATTATAAATATATATATTTATTATTTTTTTAAAAAAGAAAAATCAGATTGGGCCACGAACAGTGCCAGCTCAACCTACTCCACAGGCCAGCCCAAGCCCCAAGCAGGAGCCCAAGGACAGGCCCGCGAAGCAGGCCCAACTACATAGCCCATGCCCAGCCAGACGCGGGTCAACCCGAGTTCCAACCCAAACCACAACCCGGTTGCAGAGAACGGGGTCACACACCTATAGCCGGATCTCCTCGAGTCGACGACGCTGGCAGGCGCGACGAGACGGGCGGTGATGAGCAGAGCAGCTTCGGCTGGCGTCGCGATGTCGCGGTGGTGGCTCGCTGCTGGGGTTCGTCGTCGGCAGCGGCGCGGGGAAGCAGTTCCGCCGGGTTCTGTCGAGGGTCAACGGCGCGTCACGGCCCGTCAGGCGGCGGTGGAGCACGGGGGCGACGGGGTTGAGGTGGCGTCAGCTCGGCGACTCTCCTGGCGGCGGCGGTCTGGCGAGAAACGGCGGGGAACTCCTCGACGTGTACAGTGATGGCTCGGGAGGAAGGTGGTGACACTGTGCATTTTCTTTTTTTTTTTCATTTTTCTTCTTTTTCATTTTTTCTGTTTTTCGTTTTCCTTTTTTTTCTTATATTTTTTTCTTTTTTTTCCTCCCTCTCTGTTTTTTTCTATTTTTTTCAGTTTTTTTCTTTTTTTTTTCTTTTCTTCTCTTTATTTTTCTTTCTCTTTTTTTTTTCCTCTTTTTTTTTTCCTCTCCTTCCCTTTGTTTTTTTCTTCCTTCCTTCCTTCCTTCTGATCAACTGCTTTTAAACTGATGAAAACACTGCACATCAGCCGCCTGCATAGTTGCTTCAATTATCCAGGTTTGGCTGCATATGAGGCGGGTCCAGACCGGACCAGAAAATAACTGATACCCTCTTGGTTATTTTCCGGTGTGATTTTTCGAAGATTCCGGGACCCGAAAAATACCAACTTTGGTCCGTAAAATCCACGGAAAAATCACGAGCGCGGGAAAAGACTCGGTTTCGAAAAATAACGCTCGATTTACCTTGAATTAATTACCCAAGATTAATTCTTTCGGTAAATCACTGTATAATGACTTTTACAGTCCCGGTAAAAATACCAAATTTTTACCCGGGCTGTTACAACAGCATCGGGTCTCGTCAGTCACGCGAACAGATCGCGCCCCACGGCCCGCGCCGCCAGCCTCAACCGGTGACGACGACCGACGAAGGTGCAGCGACATAGAACGTCGCCTGCCTCTTCTGGCCGCGCTCCTCGAAACGCCCATCAGCCGCCACCCAGAGGCCCCCTCAACGATCCACTGTCGCCGTTTCGTGCACAGGGATCCACGTCACCGTCGTGCATCCATCGTCTGTGGTGCTGCGGTGCAAGTCCCTTCCTGCCTTGGTCGCTGCCGTATGCAACAGACTTGAGCCTTGCCGCCGTCTGCAGCAACCCGTACCCTGTCTGCCGCCCTGTGCAGCACGATGGGGATGGGTAAGGGCTTCTCGGGTTTTCCAAAAAAAAATACACAGATCCAGTTTTTGACGACCAGCAAACAAAAACAATGCATCAATCGATTAATTGAAGAACATGTTATCGCAGTAATAGTTTTCAACAAATCAATTGAGTACATAGATGACAAACCCAATAAAAAAACGATTAAACATGGCACGCATCATTGATTCAGAAACAAAAGAAAAGAATGGCAGGGAAGGAAGGAAATAGGGTTGAGGTGTGCGGGCCCCACACGCACTAACTCTCCCAGCTACAAAAAAAATACAAAATTGATTTTTTTTTCTTTTTCCTCCATTTCCAAAAAACACCGATTTTCTGGAAAAAAGGAGGGGGTTAAGTCAATTTCCACCTGGACGCGGGGCCTGGTCCCTCAAGACACGTGGCAGGCTGTGATTGGACAACCGACAATTGGAGAGATTTTGGACGATATTGCTCTATTTTCAACAGGTTCCGGGATATAATGTTTGAAATAAAAAGAAAGGGGACACAAATATTAAAATCGAAAAAGTGAAAGGACACACTGCGTCTTTTAACCCTGCATGTTACTTAGAATTAATTAAAATTAGTTTTTTTATATAGTAATAGGAATCTTAATTTTCATGAAGATACGTATACTAAATTAGTGAGGACTAATTTTATCAAATTCGTGTGGATGATGAAATTTTATGGGTTTTTGGGTTTTTTGGGTCCCAATGTTTAGTGGTTTGGCCAATTTGGTACCCCGACATTTTTTCTGGCCGGCCAGGTACCCCGACTTTGCATGGGCAGGCCAAACGTGATCCCCCGATCAGGCACCTGACGACGTGGAGGGCTGCCCGGATTTGAGGTCTGGAAGGTGCTCCAAAATGACGTCGTCTTGTGCCAAAACGACGTCGTTTTAGGGGCTTGGGTGGACACGTCAGATCCATGTGTCTCTGTGGGCTCCGTGTGTTACCAACCCTAAATTCTTTACCCAACCGACCCGAAACCTGATGGATACCGAAACGAAAGCTGACCCGATTTTGATTATTTATTTAGTTGTTTTTCTTTCTTTTCTTTTTCTTTATCACAAGAAATATTTATATAGAGAAGAATGAAAAAACAAAAAAATAAAATTAACACGTTCTGCAAATAAAAAGAATAAGACTGATACAGTGGCACTTACCATACTGTGACCATTAAATACTTTTATATTTCAAAAACAAAACAAAGCTCAGAGATTAAATAAGTAAAAGTAAAAAGTACTAATTAAGCTATAACACCAATTAGCCAAGCTAATATACCTAATTTAAGAAATTAAAAAAAAACCAATCGATGTGTCTGCCATTCACCCTCTCCATCGTCTCCATTTCAATCAGCCACCGGCACCACAATCAGCTGCACTTTAGGCGGCCGGCCTCTCCCTCTCCGAACAGCAACCGCCCCATCCCTAGAAGGTTGCACCGTTGCAGCAGCGGCGGCGGCGGGGATAGGGGGAGTAGGAGTTGGAGTTGGAGTTGCAGCTGCAGCAGCATCAGAGGAGGTCTTGGCCTTCTTCGGAGGGCGGATCCGCTGGGATTCTTCTTGGGCGAAGTCCGGAGCAAACGGGTCCTTAGCCTTGGGTGGGCGGCCGTCGGTGCCTTGTTGGAGATTGATATGGGTTTTGGTGGGTGGTGTGTGTTTGGTGTTGGCGGTGGTGGTGGTGGTGGGGATTTTTGGTAGGTGGTGGGTGTTTGGTGTTGGTAGTGATGGTGGTGGTGGTAGTGGTGGTGGTGGTCGTCGGTGGCTTTGGTGGTGGGAAATGTATTTTCTTTTTCTTTTTTTTTAATTTTTGAAAGAAAATATTCAAAGAATATTAGGAGAAGTTGTGATTCTCATTATTTATTTTTCCTTAATTATTATGATTATGATTATGATTATTATTATATCATTATTATTATTATTATTGTCATTATATTCATAAGAAAATATTAAAAGAAGATTAAGAGAAGTTATGATCTCTCATTATTTATTTTATTTTTATCTTAATTTAATCTTACTCTTTATTTATTTATTTTTTCTATTATTATTATTATTAATAAATTATAGGTGCCATTCATAAATTCTAAACGGTGAGAGTTTAAATTGGGATTTTTAGAAATTAGTATTTTGAAAATAAAATATTAAAAATAAATAAATCACTAAGTAACAGCCCAGGTAAAATTTTTGATTTTTGCCGGGACAGTAAAAGTCTTTATGCCGTGATTTACTGTTGAATTAATATTGGGTAATTAATTCAAGGTAAATCGGGCGTCGTTTTTCGAAACCGAGAGTTTTCCCGCGCTCGTGATTTTTCTGTGAATTTTTCGGGCCTAAGTCGGTATTTTTCGGGTCCCGGGATTTTCGAAAGATCACACCGGAAAATAACTAAGGGGGTATCAGTTATTTTCTGGTCCGGACCGGACTCGCTCTGTATCGCAGACAAGCTGCATTATTAAACGATTCACAGGTGTAACAGTAATTTCCCGTTTATAAAAGAAGAAAGGAAGCAGAGGAGAAGGAGAGGAAGAGAGGAAGAAAGGAGAGGAAAAAAAAAGAAGAGAGGAAAAAGAAAAAAAACAGAGGAAGAAAAAAAGAGAGAAAAAAAAGAAAAAAAGAAAAAAAAGAAAAAAAACACAGAAGAGAAAAAAAACGAGTGAAGGGAAGAAAAAAGAAAATAATAAGGAAAAAAAAGAGAGAAAGAAAAAAAAAACAGAAAAAAAGAAGAAGAAAATGAAAGAAAAAGAAAATAAAGAAAATACAGAAAAAAGAAAAAAAAAAGAGAGGAAGGAACAATGCGTCACCCCGGCTCTCCTCGGTTGCTGTTCACCAGGAGGTGTTCCGCGCCGCCGTTCTCCGCACCGACCACACCATGGCCTTCCCCGCGACGTCGCCGACCTCCCGCAGCCCTTTCCTCTCGTCCCCGCTGCGAGACGCGCCGCCGAGAGCCGTTGACCCGCCGTGCGACCCGCGGATCTAGCTTCTCCGCGTCTGCCGCCTCACGCCAACGACGCAGCGCCGCCGTTCCACCGCCTATGGAGTCGCCTCAGCGTCGCCGACCCCGCGCCAGCTTCTTCCTCGCGCTCGCCTTCCTCCTCTCGCCGTCGCGCCGCTGCAACCCGTGAGGTGAGCCGCGTCCGACCCGTATCTTCTGGTCGGGTCGCATAGCTCGGGGTTTTGGGTTGTGGGCTTTGTGTGGATTGGGCTTGGGCGTGGGCCGGCTGGGCTTGCACTGTGCAAGTCTGGGCTTAGTCCTGTTCAGCCCAGTACGTTTAATTTAAGAAAAAACAATATATATATATATATATATATATATATTTGTATTCTGGTAATTAATTTTGATAAAAAATATATATTTATTTTGAGAAAATTATGGTTAGTTTAATTCTAGTATTTTGAAAAAAAAATATATATACTTTGATAAATAATTAAGTTATGTTTTGGAAAAACTAATATTATTTTAAAAATATATACCATGGAAATATTTTCTGAAAAATTTATAAAAATGTTATTTTTCCTAGAAAATTATGGTAACTGGTACCTTTTGGGAAAATATGAATTTATGGTATATATGATTTATATTTCTGAAATATATAATTATTTAGATAATGTAATTGTTTGGAAAAGTATTTTATGTTTGGAAATATATATGTGTATTTATAAATTCGTATTTATTTTCAGAAAATAAGTTTATGTGAATATACTTTTTAGAAATGGAGTTTTCTAAAGAAAATAATACTTGCAAATTATATTTTGGAAAGTATAATAATTTGTATGGAAATAACTTTGGGATAAATATATATAAGTTATAATTCCTAGGAAAATGATGATGTTTATTATTTTGGAAAAGTATAATTAATTTATGAAAAATATTTTGAAAAGAGTTTTAATTAAAGTATGGTACCGAAATTATATTCGGATATACGTACGGTATAATATTTTCGGTAAAAGATGATAATAAAGGATATGTAACCGGGATGGGTGATTTCGCAGTTTTGGCATCATAGTATATCGATTATGTGCATTTATGTGAGTGTATATTGTTTTGTGGTATAGGTTCGGATATCGGGCAGTTTCCCGAGGAGCCGGCGTCGGACCGGTCATTGTTTCCGGAGTTGAGTAATCGGCCAAGGTGAGGATGGATTTCCTTCAATATGTGCCTGTATTACTCGGTTATTGTGTTCGTTGATTACTGCATTGTTGGTTGTTGCAATTGTTGTGGTTTGTTTCGGGATGTTTATCCCAGTGTCTTGATTGGTTTTTGGGATGTTTATCCCAGTATTGTGATTGGTTTTTGGATGTTTATCCTTACGTCTTTTTGGTTTAAAGTATAATAGAATTAATTAATAATTTGAGATAAGGATGTCGATCCTTGATTTTGGATAGGGATGTCTATCCCGGTATTTTGGTTCGGGATGTTGATCCCTGTGATTTGATTTTGATGATGGTGATATAATTGTCACGTGATAAGTAGTGGTACGACTCGATGGTTTAAGACTGTTTCGTGGTGGCCTTGACCTGGGTTACTTATGATAAGCATGTCTACGCTTGGGATGTCTATCCCGTGATTATTTTTGGGATGTCTATCCTTGGGTTCGTATTTTTGGGATGTCGATCCCTGGGTTCTCTGGATTTGGTCTGGCACCCGGAATGTGTTGATAACCAGGTCTGACCCCTAGCTTATCCGTGACGGGGCCCGGAAAGAAAAAATTGGAAATTGGTTTTATTTGAGTCTTTTGGTCTTGGACCGGATTTGGGTCGAGTCTTGGTTTTGGTGTGTTTGGCTGTTTAGCCTGTGTGTGACCTTGAGTACTTATAGTGTGCATATTGATTGTCTATCCTTCGTCGGTGAGCACTTCGGACTCACCCCTCACCTCCGGGCTTTCATCCCGTAGGATGGATTATTTGTGATACAGGATTGGTGCATTCCAGACAGGCTGCGGCGCTATCCCTTGGACAGGGCTCGGATCCATAGTTTGCATCAGTGTCGCATACAGTGTTTTGTGAGTTATTAAGTCTTCCGCTGTGCATTTTTTTACTATTGTTGGGCCATTGGGCCGGTTGAGTTATTATTGTTGTTTTTATTATGGGCTGTTGAGCCCGGATATCTGTTGTATACACTGTATGCTGGGCTTGTTGGGTTGGGTTGTTACAGTTCCGGCACATGTTTACTGTGTACGGTAAATACGGATCGGGGCGTTTCATTTTGGTAGCGGAGCGTGCGTTAGGTCTTGTTGGGAAGTCTTTGTGTGTTTTTTGTCCTTGTTTGCATAGTTCGCTCCATTTGTTTATTATTTTATATCATTTTAGTTAGTGCATTATGGATCCAGTCAAGGGACGTCAACTGTCGCAGAACATACACATAAGAGGTAATGATGCCATAAATAAGCGGAAATATAAATATTATTAATAATACTAATATTTGATTACAACAGAAATATTACATTGATATTTTATATAAAAAAAATACATTTATCGCCTTGGAACGACGTTGACCCTGAAGCTGTTGGGGTCATTGTTGATGTTGACTGTGATGCTGTCGCTCCACGAGAACCACATGCCGCCCCTGTTGTCCTGGCCTGGAAGCTCGAACCGGTTTGCTTGAGGGAACCGGAGTGGGATGAGACCGTGATCGTCTTGAGGCTGCCACTGTGTCTCAGTGAGAAGAACAATGTTTGGCTTGTATTGGTTCTTCAGGTCCCTCAGAGTACGCGAGAACTCCTGGGAACGCCTAGCGACTCCTCTGTAGTTCCACACTAGTAGGTTGGCCTTTGGCCAAGTTACGGGCAGACGAGTGACTCTGGGCATGCTCTGGGCCGTCATCGAGAGCTGGTAGTAGCTGCCTTGCTCCAGGAAATTGCAAGTGGACTCTAGGTTGAACTCCTGAAGTCTTTCGGAGATGAAGAACATGATGGAGTTTGCCGAGCCGTAGTAGGAGGTCCTCAGAGTGCCATGGTCCTCTAGGAAGAACGTCTCTTCCATGGGAGTGATGAAGAATCTGGACGAGTAGAGTTCGTCGACGAAGACCAGACGCGGCATTCTGCCGAGCTCGTTCGGTAGTTCTTCTGGACGCTCGTTGACCATGCTGTAGGCCAGTCGGTTCCTTCTGCCTAGGTTGGCACCTTCGACGAAGAAGACGGATGAGGGAGCAGGCATGTTGTTTTGGACTCGTGGGTATTTTGTTTTTCCGAGAGTGGTGGTTTTGTTTTTCTGAGCGTTTGGTTGCTTTAAAATGCTTTTGATGGTTTATACCCCACCGCTCCGTCTTTTATACTCTTATGGGGAGCGTGATTGCTGTTTTCGATTTTCAAGATTTTGCTTTTTGAAAATTTTGCCGTTGCTTCATTTATTGCTTTGTTACTTTATATATTTTTCGGGCTACAATGCCAGAGTTTTTCAGCCCTTTTTCCATCTCGCGATTTTTTTTCGCTCTGGCTACCTTGTCCTTTCTTTCTATGGTTTTTTCTATATTTTCTTGCATCTTTTATCACATGCATTCGTGACCGTTGAGGCTGGACTGATGGGACCATACCTCGAGTAAAGTGCATGTGCAACAAGCTTACACCTGTTCGGACATCGTGGAGGGATACGAGACTTGACAGACGTTTTTGGCTCATGCGGAATTTGTGGACAAGTGGATAGCGTTTCTTTCGAGGGACACAGGACGCTCTCGTGATCATCGCCTTGCGAGATAACGGACGTCTCTTTCACGAGGGAAACCGACGACACCGTTAGTTGCGCGTGTTATGTTTCTTGGGTTAGAGGGTGTTTACGTCCGATACGAGCACCGATCATAAAAACGTGTTTTGTTTTAACTTCTTTATATTTTGGTTTTGGTTAAACGAGATTTAATTTTTAATTTATTTATATTTGATTTTATATTCTTATTGTCGATTAATGTTTTGCTTTGTAATGTTTTTTATTTTTCTGTTAGCATGAGTTTTCACCATTTAACAAGAGTTTTTGATTTAAAAAAGGAAACTTATTTTATTTATTTCATAATAGTTTTACAAACGGAGAAGAAGTACTCTATTGAGTTACATGCTTCTCTAAATCTTTTACAAGTTTTTGGACGTTTTTCATGTGAGGGAAGAGCTCCGTGCACGCCAGTTCGATCTACAACACCGCCGAGCTGATCTTCTTCAGTGAGACGTTCAGTTGCGTCAGTGTCTGCTGCGGAGTGCTGCTCTCAGCTATCGCCTTGCCCTTCTTATCCTCAGCTTTCTTGGGAGCACGTTTCTTTCGCCGTCTGCTGGAGACGACCATGTGCTCTTTCAAGCCGATGATGTTTGTATTGAACCGCTTCTTGGGAGGTTCTTAATCGAAGCTTGTCGGGAAAGCAGTGCCACCGATGTAGCTGTTGTTCTCGGAGTCTGAGGTAGTTCGAGATCGGAGTGGAGAGTCCATGGCTGAGAGTGAGTGTCTCAGTTATGAGGTTTGGTATTTATAAGAGGTTGAGATGTCGCTTAAGGGCATAAGCGGTATCTCGGGATGAGTTTGGACACCTGGCAGAGTGTGCCAGAAGCTTATCGTGGTAGGACCCACGGATAAGACGGAATTTCGGGGAAAAAATTCTTCTTAAGGTGGGTAGACTGTAACAGCCCGGTAAAATTTTTGATTTTTACCGGGACTGTAAAAGTCTTTTTACCGTGATTTACTGTTGAATTAATCTTGGGTAATTAATTCAAGATAAATCGGGCGTCGTTTTTCAAAACCGAGAGTTTTCCCGTGCTCGTGATTTTTCCGTGGATTTTTCGGGCCTAAGTCGGTATTTTTCGGGTCCCGGGATTTTCGGAAAATCACACCGGAAAATAACTAAGGGGGTATCAGTTATTTTCTGGTCCGGACCGGACTCGCTCTGTAATGCAGACAAGCTGCATTATTAAACGATTCACATGTGTAACAGTAATTTCCCGTTTATAAAAGAAGAAAGGAAGCAGAGGAGAAGGAGAGGAAGAGAGGAAGAAAGGAGAGGGAAAAAAAAAAGAAAGGAAAAAGAAAAAAAAAAGAGAAAGAAAAAAAGAGAGAGAAAAAGAAAAAGGAAAAAAAGAAAAGAAAAAAAAAAAAAAGAAAAAAAAAAAAAAANAGAAAAGAAAAAAAAAACATAGAAGAGAAAAAAAAAACGAGTGAAGGGAAGAAAAAAAATAATAAGAAAAAAAGAGAAAGAAAAAAAAAGAAAATCAGAAAAAATAAGAAGAAAATGAAAGAAAAAGAAAAGAAAAGAAAATAAAGAAAATACAGAAAAAAGAAAAAAAAAAAGAGGAAGGAACAGTGCGTCACCCCGGCTCTCCTCGGTTACTGTTCACCAGAAGGCGTTCCGCGCCGCCGTTCGCCGCACCGACCACACCATGGCCTTCCCCATGACGTCGCCGACCTCCCGCAGCCCTTTCCTCCCGTCCCCGCTGCGAGACGCTCCGCCGAGAGCCGTTGACCCGCCGTGCGACCCGCGGATCTAGCTTCTCCGCGTCTGCCGCCTCACGCCGACGATGCAGCGCCGCCGTTCCACCGCCCATGGAGTCGCCTCAGCGTCGCCGGCCCCGCGCCAGCTTCTTCCTCGCGCTCGCCTTCCTCCTCTCGCCGTCGCGCCGCTGCAACCCGTGAGGTGAGCCGCGTCCGACCCGTATCTTCTGGTCGGGTCGCATAGCTCTGGGTTTTGGGTTGTGGCCTTTGTGTGGATTGGGCTTGGGCGTGGGCCGGCTGGGCTTGCACAGTGCAAGTCTGGGCTTGGTCCTGTTCAGCCCAGTCCGTTTAATTTAAAAAAAAAACTATATATGTATATGTTTATTTATATTTTGGCAATTAATTTTGATAAAAAATATATATTTATTTTGAAAAAATTATGGTTAGTTTAATTCTAGTATTTTGAAAAAAACAAATATATATACTTTGATAAATAATTAAGTTATGTTTTGGAAAAACTAATATTATTTGGAAAATATATACCATGGAAATATTTTCTGGAAAATTTATAAAAATGTTATTTTTCCTAGAAAATTATGGTAACTGGTACCTTTTGGGAAAATATGAATTTATGGTATATATGATTTATATTTCTGAAATATATAATTATTTAGATAATGTAATTGTTTGGAAAAGTATTTTATGTTTGGAAATATATATGTGTATTTATAAATTCGTATTTATTTTCAGAAAATAATTTTATGTGAATATACTTTTTGGAAATGGAGTTTTCTAAAGATAATAATACTTGGAAATTATATTTTGGAAAGTATAATAATTTTTATGGAAATAACTTTGGGATAAATATATATAAGTTATAATTCCTAGGAAAATTATGATGTTTATTATTTTGGAAAAGTATAATTAATTTATGAAAAATATTTTGAAAAGAGTTTTAATTAAATTATGGTACCGAAATTATATTCGGATATACGTACGGTATAATATTTTCGGTAAAAGATGATAATAAAGGATATGTAACCGGGATGGGTGATTTCGCAGTTTTGGCATCATAGTATACCGATTATGTGTATTTATGTGAGTGTATATTGTTTTGTGGTGTAGGTTCGGATATCGGGCAGTTTCCCGAGGAGCCGGCGTCGAACCGGTCATTGTTTCCGGAGTTGAGTAATCGGCCAAGGTGAGGATGGATTTCCTTCAATATGTGCCTGTATTACTCGGTTATTGTGTTCGTTGATTACTGCATTGTTGGTTGTTGCAATTGTTGTGGTTTGTTTCGGGATGTTTATCCTAGTGTCTTGATTGGTTTTTGGGTTGTTTATTCCGGAGTTGAGTAATCGGCCAAGGTGAGGATGGATTTCCTTCAATATGTGCATGTATTACTCGGTTATTGTGTTCGTTGATTACTGCATTGTTGGTTGTTGCAATTATTGTGGTTTGTTTCGGGATGTTTATCCCAGGGTCTTGATTGGTTTTTGGGATGTTTATCCCAGTATTGTGATTGGTTTTTGGATGTTTATCCTTGCGTCTTTTTGGTTTAAAGTATAATGGAATTAATTAATAATTTGAGATAAGGATGTCGATCCTTGATTTTGGATAGGGATGTCTATCCCGGTATTTTGGTTAGGGATGTTGATCCCTGTGATTTGATTTTGATGATGGTGATATAATTGTCACGTGATAAGTAGTGGTACGACTCGATGGTTTAAGACTGTTTCGTGGTGGCCTTGACTTGGGTTACTTGTGATAACCATGTCTATGCTTGGGATGTCTATCCCGTGATTATTTTTGGGATGTCTATCCCTGGGTTCGTATTTTTGGGATGTCGATCCCTGGGTTCTCTGGATTTGGTCTGGCACCCGGAATGTGTTGATAACCAGGTCTGACCCCTAGCTTATCCGTGACGGGGCCCGGAAAGATAAAATTGGAAATTGGTTTTATTTGAGTCTTTTGGTCTTGGACCGGATTTGGGTCGAGTCTTGGTTTTGGTGTGTTTGGCTGTTTAGCCTGTGTGTGACCTTGAGTACTTATAGTGTGCATAATGATTGTCTATCCTTCGTCGGTGAGCACTTCGGACTCAACCCTCACCTGCGGGCTTTCATCCCGTAGGATGGATTATTTATGATACAGGATTGGTGATTTCCAGACAGGCTGCGGCGTTATCCCTTGGACAGGGCTCGGATCCATAGTTTGCATCAGTGTCGCATACAGTGTTTTGTGAGTTATTAAGACTTCCGCTGTGCATTGTTTTTACTATTGTTGGGCCATTGGGCCGGTTGAGTTATTATTGTTGTTTTATTATGGGCTGTTGAGCCCGGATATCTGTTGTATACATTGTATGCTGGGCTTGTTGGGTTGGGTTGTTACAGTTCCGACACGTGTTTACTGTGTACGGTAAATACGGGTCGGGGCGTTTCACACTAAGATTTTTAGAAATTAAGATTTACTTATTTTAAAAGATTTTTTTAAAAAAAATTGATTAAAGAAATTAAAAATAATCAAATAAATAATCAAATCGGATTAGTAGGTGGTATCCATTGGGTTTCGGTTCGATTAGGTAAAGAACCCGGGTTGGTAGCATGCAGGAGCCCACAAGGACACGTGGATCTGACGTGTCCATCCAACTAGCTAAAACGACGTCGTTTTGGCACAAGATGACGTCATTTTGGAGCACCTTCCAGACCTCAAATCCGGGCAGCCCTCCACGTCAGCAGGTGCCTGACCTGGGGATCACGTTTGGCCTGCCCATGCAAAGTCGGGGTACCTGCCCGACCAAAAAAATGTCGGGGTACCAAATTGGCCAAACCACTAAACATTGGGACCCAAAAAACCCAAAAACACTCAAAATAATTATTATAGGAGACTACATGTCATTTATTAATATATGATACCGAATTCATTATTTGTTATTATGAGTATTAAATAGGTGCTTTTATATATAGTGTAGATATACTTTTAACCATATCTAATTCATACAACCTGCTGCAAAGGTCAAGCATGTTAAAATAATTAAAAAACATTTGGGAGTAACTTGTATGCTAGTATTAGTATCCTTGTTTACTTTAGAAGTCAACTCGTTAGTCTCCTTAAATGCTCACATAGTAACATTCATATTTGCACAAACCTGAATGATTTTGTTTCCTTAAGATTGGCATGTTTGTTTTCTAGAATACTCATTCTCTCCGCAATTTGGCAGCTCGTTATTAAATCTGGTATTTGGTATTTTCACCTAGGGGGTTAAAATGAGTCCAGTCAAGCTAAGTACTAGCAAGTTTGATTTGAATCATTAAGGATACGCTCAAGCTTTGATCGGGCTTTAACTTTTAGGCTCGAAGTCGAGCTCGATTAGTAAATGAATAGGCTCAAGTTCGGTTTCACTAAGTTTGCTAAAGCTTGTTATCTTAAACTTAAACCAACTTGATTAAGCTTGACTCGAATATATATAGTTTTATACTCTTTAGACTCGATTAAAAGGTTGAGTAGGCTTGAGAACCCAACGAGTTGAGTACGTACCATTAAGTTTGAGCTTGACTCATTAAGCTCGCTCGACAACGAAGCTTGAATAGAATTCAACTCGAGCTTAATAAAACCGAGTCGAGTTCGAATTATCATCAAGTTGATCTCGAACAGCTCACAAATAGCTTGGCTAATTTATACCCTAATTACTCTTGTACGTGCGAATGCCTACTTTCGTTAACTTATTAAATGATGTTGTTTTTGGTGCCTTGATTCTAGTGGGCCTAGTTTTGGGTTTGTGCACTTGTTATTTACTATGTAACTATGCTAGGGCCCAATAGTCCAGTTGAGTTACAGAGTTTTCAGGTTTACATACGGAGATCGCAAACCTGTTCTGGGTTGTACTGTTATTCACCATAGTGGAAAACTCTCTTTGTTCTTGTCCTAGGATGTAGGCAATATTTGCCAAACCTCATTAAATCCTTGTGTCTTTTTGCTTTTCTTTCTCATTGAGTGCTTGATTGTGTGTGAAATAACTTGAGCCGAGGGCAAGTTCTCCTGGAATTTTCAAATGTATGATCTAGTTCTCCTACTACTCTAATTTAGGAGTGTTTAGTTGTCCTACATATGCTCATGTGAGGGATAGTAAACTTGAGCCGAGGGCAAATAAATGCATATTTCTAGGATATACATTTGGAGTGAAAGGTTACAAGCAGTGGTGTACAGATACCAAGTCTCCGGGTATGATTGTTAGCAAGGATGTGATATTTAATGAGTTTGCCTCACTAGATGGTCAAAAGGAGAAGAAATTAGCAAAAATGGATCTCGGTGTCAGAGAACAAATTGAGTTTGAGATTGACATTCCACATGCTGAGCCCAGTAATACAGTTGTGGAGGAGGTGCAAAATCTTGTTGTTGATGATGCACCTGTACAACAACAACAAACGTATAACATTGCCATAGATAGATCAAAAAGGAAAACCAAAGTACCAGCTAAGTATGGAAATATTGTTGATGCGAGTCTTGTTAGTTATTAAAACCTTGCAGAATTTGCATTGTGAGACAATTGATGTGCATGAGCCTAATAGCTATAAATAAACTATTGCGAGCTCGAGCGCAAATCAACGGATTGGTACTATGGGTGAAGAGAATTAGTCTCTTTACAAGAATCAGACATGGAAGCTTGTTTAATTACTAAAAGGATAGAAGGTAGTAGGCTGCAAATGGATCTTCAGGAGAAAAGAAGGAAATCTAGGGGGTTGAAGCACCTAGATACAAGGCAAGGTTAGTGGCTAAAGGTTTCACACAGAGGGAGGGGATAGACTACGATGAAGTATTTTCTCCAGTGGTAAAACACAGCTTTATCTGGGTCTTATTAGCTATAGTGGCTCTTCATTACCTAGAGCTAGAGTAGAGAGATGTGAAAACTATTTTCTTTCATGGTGAATTAGAGGAGAAATTTTATATGCGTCAACCTGAGGGATTTATCATTTCAGGTATGGAAAACCATGTTTGCTTACTTGAGCAATCATTATATGGTTTGAAACAGTCTCCTAGGTAGTGGCATAAGAGATTTAATACATTTATGGTCCATAGTGACTTTACGTGCATAAGATATTTTTGTGTATCATAAAAAGCTTGCAGATGATTGTTTGGCTTATTTGCTGTTGTATGTGGATGACATGCTCATTGCTGCTAAGAGTATGTCATAGATTACCATAATGAACAAGCAACTTGGTGAGGAGTTTGAGATGAAAGATTTGGGTGCAGTAAGGAATATTTTGGGGATGGAAATCACAAGAAATAGAAGTGTTGGGAAGCTTCTGCTTAGTCAATAGTCTTATTCTCAAAAATTTCTCTAAAGGTTTAATTTAGCAGGTGCTAAACCTGTGTCTATTCCATTTGCTACACATTTCAAGTTGTTTGCAGACATGTCACCAAAGACGAACGAGGAGATGGAAGAAACGTCTCTTCCATATTCAAGTGCTATAGGTAACATCATGTATACTATCGTATGAACTCATCTTGACATATCACATGCTGTTAGTATTGTGAGTAGATACATGGCATATTCGGAAAATGAACATTGGCAAGCTGTGAAGTGGATTTTGAGATATTTAAAAGGTACTACTAGTGTTGGTTTGACGTCTCACAAAGCCAAGTTAATGAATTTAGTTATTGGCTATGTTGATTCAGACTATGCAGGGGACTTAGATAAGAGGAGGTCTTTGATGTTATGTCTTTAGTCTTTCTGGTAGTGCTATTAGTTGGAAAGCGACTGTGCAAGCTGTTGTTGCATTGCCTACTATAGAGGTAGACTATCTGGCTATTACTGAAGCAGTGAAGGAAGCTATTTGGTTACAAGGTTTGAAGACTGCAGTGTTCTGTAACAATCAAAGTTTCTATCCATCTTACTAAGAACCAGATATATCATGAACGAACAAAGCACATAGATGTCAGATTTTACTTTTTTCAGGACATTATATCACATGATGTTGTTGATGTGAAGAAAGTATCTACACATGATAATCTAGCAGATATAATGACCGAGGTAGTTCCAGCTAGCAAGTTTAGGCATTGCCTAGACTTACTTGGTGTAAGCAGTACGCACTAATGCCCTTAAGAGGCTGTGACAAGACAGCGTGTTGTTCTTTTGGTAAATCAAGAGAATTCAA
This sequence comes from Turnera subulata, assembly GCA_028386065.3. Classification (NCBI taxonomy): domain Eukaryota; kingdom Viridiplantae; phylum Streptophyta; class Magnoliopsida; order Malpighiales; family Passifloraceae; genus Turnera; species Turnera subulata. The sequence goes on from JAKUCV010005168.1 coordinate 179,623, forward strand.
GCCAAGGGGAAGATTTGTTGTTTTTGGTGCTTTGAATTCTAGTGGACCTAGTTTGTGATTTGAGTTTGTGGACTTGTTATTTACTATGTAACTATGTTAGGGCCCAATGGTCCTGTTAGTTACAGAGTTTTCAAGTTTACATACGGAAATCGTCATAGTGGAAAATTCTCTCTGTTCTTGTCTGAGGATATAGGCAATATTTACCTAACATCGTTAAATCTTTGTGTCTTTTTGTTTTTCTTTCTCATTGAGTGCTTGATTATGTGTGAAAATAACCACGACCTCTTAACAAAAGAGATGAACGAAACTCAGGTTCTCAGTAGTTTTGGGAGATTGAGGAAGTGCAACGCTTGAAATTGGACATGAGTCATGCAGTCTTACAACCTCACATGGAAGATAGTCGAGTGTGGATTGATGATATAGATGGGGAATACTCAGTGCGAAATGGCACGGATTTTGTTTACAAGAGAAGCGCAAGATCCACGCCAAAACCTTACCCCCGGCTTGCTATATCCCCCTTTAAGACTGAGTGTTGGCACAGAATCCCATCCAGGGGCGTCCTTAGGTATTGGGGAATAATCTCACTTGCTGATTCCATTTGTCCTATGTGCGGGAATCACCTAGAATCTCGAGACCACCTCCTCTTAAGATGTCGGGTGGCATGGCAAATTTGGAGTAGATTATGCCGATGGTGGGGTGTGTACTGGTGTATCCCGGTATCCATTGAGGGTTTTCTTGCCCAATGGGCTTTCCTAACACCTTTTGCAGCAAGCAGGGCCTCCTGGGTCTCCATTGGTTTCTTTGCACTGTGGACCATCTGGCAAGAAAGGAATAGAAGAATTTTTGAACACAAGATAGCTTGTTGCTAGAGAATAGTTGATCTCATTTTGGTCCAGTTGACGGTATGGACTAAAAGCCACCAACCAGGTTTTCCCTTAGTGCATCATATGTCATCTCTAATTCTGCTGCCATTATCAATTGGAGGGTGGTCAGGCGGAACTTCAGTAAGCTACTCCTGTAAGTTGTTCTAGTTCTGATTGCACATCAGTGATTATGTAATAGTATAGAACCCTTCTCAAGAACGTGATCCATTGTTGCCAGTAAGGACTTTGCCTTCTCAGTTGCAGGAGTATGTATATGTTATGTATATGTTGTAGTCTCCTGCCTTTTATTTTGTACCATATATGTTTACTGTTATAAAATATGAATGTCAGTGTGAATACCTACCCCTGGTTTGTCCATTTCTTTCAAACCGTGGCCTTATAAAGCCATTCACTCATGTATTCTGCTTGTGAAAAAAAGGCAATGAAAACCAGAGAACTTCCATGCTCCATTTCTTGCTCCTTCATACTCTTCTCCTTCTTCTTCATTTTCATTGTTTTTATGTTGTTAATTACCATTATTTACAACACGTTATCAGCACGAGCTTTATCCACTGAGAAACCAAAATCCAGAACAAGAAAAACGAGCTGAGAAATACAGGAAAAGAAAAAAATGGAAGAAAACCGGAAAACTACACTCTGTTACTGTTCATTGAGAGGCCTCCCACGCCGCCTTTGGTGCCACCGCCGCCACCGAAGCCTTGCCCGTGCCGTCGCCAACCGAACGGCGCCGCCCCCGTCCTCAGCCGCCCTTCAACGCGCCGTCACGAGACAAAGACCCGACGGGAAACCCGTTGGATCCGCCACCACCACGCGAGCAGCCTGCGCCTTTCTTCCTTCTCGCGCCGCCGCACCTGAATTGCCTCCCGTGTCCTCGACTCGCCCCGCTCGTCACCGCCGCCTGCTTCGCCTTTTCCCGCCTTGCCACTGCCGCTGCTGGGAGAGAAGATCCGCGACGGTTAACGACCCGGACAGATGGGTCGCGGGTCGGGTGGAGCTCCAGTTCAGCGCATGGGCCTGGGTTATACACCTGGGCTTTGGACCTGGGTGCATGGGCCAGGCATCTTGGGTTTGGGCGCTGGGCATGGGCTGTGCAGCCGGGCCTGGCACTGTGCTGCTGGGCTGCACTGTTCACGCCTAGCCCAGACACTGTTCATCCCTGCCAAAAAAAAAAGAGGAAAGAAAAGAAAAAAGAAGAATTTATATTGCCGAAATTTCGCATCTCGGGATTTTCCCGGCGAGCCCAGAAGTGCTTGGCCGGCATTTAGCATCTCGGGATTTTTCCCGGCAAGCCCGGAAGGCTATTATACTTATTTTGTGTTTGGCCGAAATTCAGCGCCTCGGAATTTTTCCGGCAAGCCCGGAAGGCTATTGTATTTATTTTACTGCTTTCTTTTATATTTTAAATGGGCTCATATAAGGCCCATCGCCTTTTAATTTGCAGTTATTTAATTTTTATTGGGCTAATTTTTAAAAGGCCCATGTATTAATACGATATATTATATATTATTGCTGAAAGATTTATCGAGTAAGCATATTTTATGTTTTTTTTATTAATTTCCGATTGGGCTATAAAAAGGCCCACTGCATTTATATTTCTCGTTTCTAATTTTATATTTTGCTTTGGGCTCGTACAAGGCCCATCAATTTTAATTTTCTGTCATTTTTTTTTAAAAAAATTGGGGTAATTAATAAAAGGCCCCTAATTATTTATTTAAATTCAGTTTTTATTTATGTTACTTGAATGGGCGGCCCTCAAAATTTCCGGAAGAAATTTGAATATGGGCATTAAATGTTGAAATGCATAATAGTCTCGAAGACTAAATGAAAGAGTCCATCTGACTCAATAAAAGCAAAATGCAGCAAAGACCTGAAGACTTACTGCCAAAAGACCCATTGCATTTAATTTTTAGTCATTTATTTTAACTGGGCCAATCTATGTAAGGCCAATTACTTTTAATTTTTCGGTTATTTAATTCTTCATTGGGCTAATTAACGAAAGTTCTTTCATTTCAGTCTTTAATTTTATTTACACTATATTATTTAAGACCCTTATAATTTCCAGAAGAAATTTATGGGTATCAAATTCGGACAAGAATTTACATGATAATAGTATGGAAGACTAAATATAAGAGTCCAAAAGCAAATAAAACGAAGACTGGAAGTCTTACCGTTCAACAGATCCTGAAGATCCTTCAAAGGACAATCGAAAATAAAAACTATTACCACCAGAAGATGGGAATTATATAACCACCAGAAGGTGGATATTATACTTGCTTACCCTGAAGGAGCAATTCGTTTTTATATTCAATTTATGTTCAATTTAAATTATTACGCATTGCAATTTATTTTATTTACTTTTCAGTACTTTATAATTGTTTCTTAGAATAATGCCTGAAGCATTAGTCTCGAAGACAATGCAAAATTGCCATCCACAGGGGGAGAATTATATGTGTGTGGATGTCAATATAACAGATTATGACAATGACTAAACGCTCCAGAAGAGCATAAATTCGAATATGTTCCTGAAGAACGCATGTTTTAATATGATCTAGAAGATCGTATATTTACGCGAGTACAGACACCCCCAGTAATAAAATGAATCGACTCAGATTTATTCCCTGAAGCGAATAAGACAGTATAATTATTTATGCCTGTGGGCATAAATGAGATAATAAATGGAAAAGGCTCAAAGTAAACATGCATATTATTATTCCATAAACGGATACATATCTGGAGAACATTCAAAGAAGAATGGTTCTCATACATATGTTTAAACAAGTAATCTATCTGTTGGGTTCAACATTAACCCTAAAACTCTGAGCCTCACCATTAATGTTGACCCTAACACTGTCGTTCCAGGAGAACCACATACCACCCCTGTTGTTTTCTCTAGGTATCTCAAACCGATTCGTTGGAGGAAAACGAAGTGGAATCACACCATGATTCTCTCCTACTTGCCATAAAGTCTCTGTAATCAGTACCATGTTAGGCTTGTACTGATTCTTCAGATCCCTTAAGGTACGCACAAAGTCTTGAGACCTTCTTGCTATACCCCTGCAATTCCACAATAAAAGTCGTACCTTAGGCCATGTAGGTGGTAACCCAGTCACACTTGGGACGCTCCGAGCCATCATGGAAACCTGATAATAACTGCTTTGCTTTAAAATTTGACATGAAGGCTCTAGCTGAAATTCCTGCATCCTAGCAGATATAAAAAACATTATAGAGTTAGCTGAGCCATAAAAATTTGTCCTGAGATTGCCTTGGTCCTCCAGGAAGAAAGTTTCTTCCATTGGAGTCACAAAGAACCTAGACGAGTATAGCTCATCTACAAAAACCAAACGTGGGATTTTTGCTAGCTCATTAGGCAGTTCCTCTTGTTGTTCATTTACCATGCTATAGGCCAATCTATTTCTTCTGCCTAGTGAGGCACCCTCAACAAAGAAAACAGTAGCTGGGGAAGGCATTTTTTTGTCTTGGTTGAGTTTTCTGTTTCTTTGCTTTGATGAATTTTTCTATATCTATGAGTTTTCCTGTATCTTCCCATGTAATCCTTCCCCCATTTTATAGCCTGAGCATAGATAGCCAGGTGTCCCCGAAAAGATCCAGAAGATTTTTCGGTGGATTATATTGTTATTCAGAAAATTCCAAAGCTTTACAATCCTCGAGGATTTGCTTTTGGAAATGTCTGCCACTACATTAATTATTGCTCAATAATTCTGATCTTTTCCGACATGAGTGGCAGAAATAAGCTTAAAATTGGCACATATATAGCTAGCCTGAAGCTAGCAGTTGAGTAATTGAAACTTAACATATCCAGCCAGAAGCTGGAATGCACTAGCCTGGAGCTAGCAATTTTAAGTGTTTAAATACACAGCTTGCGCAGCCTGAAACTGGCGCCAACTTGAAGCTGGTTCATGGATTTATTATTTGGCATGACCGGATGGGCAATCCCAGTTCAATTATGATGCACAAAAAAAAAAATTTGATTATTGATTGAAAAACCAGAAGTTTTTATAATCAATAAATTTTCATATGTTCGTTTGCTGCAAAATTTATTATACGGCCTTCCTAAGATGAGAATGGCCTAGCATCACCAGCAAGTTTAAGAATAATTCAGGGACATGAACGCGGACTGATCCGCGGTGTTAACCATCTAGGTAATTTTTACGATGCATCGACTAGATGGTTTATTGTGTGACGCAAGTTGGCATAAGTGCGCACTTATTATGCCACTTGCGGGCACATGTCCCTACTTATGTTACTAGACTATATGTCTAGATAATGCTGGGGTATTTCATCAATAAGAAACTGTATATCATTGGAAATAAACCCAAACAAATCTGGGGGAACATTGACAATTGATTGCACGACTTTTGATGAAATATTATTGCTTGAGAAATTGATATTTTATATGTAGCAACACTGTGCATCAAGCCAACATGATGTCATAAGGACCTCCCCATTTAATTGATTAATGGTCACATGCATAGTATCTCCCATCTTCGGACCATCAGTTATATAATGCTCCACCACAGGATTGTGAAATTGGTCCCTTAAAGAAGATTGGGAATCTACGTTGGGTATGTATCTCCATAAATTATAAAGGTAATTGAAACCTATGACAGGGGATTGGAGATTTATTTATAGCAATATTTGCTTATTAGTTGATGTTTTATCCAACATCAGGGGGAGAGAAAATAAGCAGCTGGATCAAGAGAATTATTGAAATGACTTATCAATGTCTAATTTTTGATCCTCGAATATTAGTATGAACCTGAAGTTCAAAAAGATAATTCATTTGCAAAAGATTAATAAGTCATTTGCCAGACATATTTATTTGAAATATGTGACCATATACCAGCTGCAAATGCTCCTATTTTGATGTTCCTGAAGAACCATATGCAAATGAATCTATATAATGTGCTCGGTTCCATAAGAAAAATTTCTCCATAGAGAAAAAGGAGCAAAGTGATAAGATAGCCCCAGTAAGGAAATAAGGCCTCCAGTAGAGGTTGGAATTAAAAGTCCTCCAGAAGAAGAAAATCCTCCAGAAGAGGTTGTCTGACACAAATTGATAAAGTTTCAGAAGTAATACAGGTACCTGAAATAAGTTGAATATGATGAGATCTCAATTACAGTGTCAGAAATAAGATGGAACCGACGTGAAATAACCGTCGACGGAATATTTATGTTTAATATAGCGCTAAATGAAATGAGGATCATGAACCTACATTGACGAATGTAGGCACAGTATAATTGGCCAAAATAGAGAAATACTGTTAAAGGCTGTGTTGGACTCGCCCGAAGCGAGTAATTTCCGGACCTGTAGTCCGTACACCAGAAGGTGTAAAATTCAATTGGTCATAAAAGGGTATTTGTGCGGAAAGAAATAAATAATGAGATGTAAAGCACGGTTGGCACAAAGTTTTTACCCAAATGACCAGATATTAATTATGAGGAGATATACTCCCCTGTGGTGGATGTAATTATTTTGATATGTCTGGCAATATATGAAAAGTATTAGAAATACATCTAGTGAATGCTATTACAGCCTATTATTATGGATCCATAAGTCATGAAGATCCTTGAAGGATCCAAGTTGCCTGAAGCAACTAATTCCCAGGAAATTACAAAATAGAACTGAATTGATCTTTACATAATTTCAATGGATAAACTTATTTATGATTGGAACTCCCGAAGAGGCTTCCAAATACTGTGCTATTAGATTGATCCTGGAGTACCCTATTGAAGTGCAATATGTATTGCTAAGAAAATAAAGCCTGAAGCTTTTGACTTAAGCCTATTGGCAAGATATGTATTTGCTCTCATCTTTGAGGTATAAAAGATGTTGCATCTTGTTAATCCTGTAAGCCCGAAGAAAAAAGAGTTAGTTCTTGCAGATGCCTATTCCCCCTTGATCCACAAAAGGCACAGCCGGACATCTGCTACAACTTTACACATGAAGTCGTTGCATCACTGGACTACAAAAACAAGAGGGCAAGACAGATGCTCCAACAACAAATTATGAAGATAAAGCTGTCAATATTGTCCAGTTGGAGTAATAATGTATCAGAAGTGATCAGATAGGGCCTACATCACCAGAAGTTGACAAGAGAATTATTGGCATGCAACGACAACAATAAATCAAGAGAGGCCACTATACTCTTTTTCCCTTCACCAAGTTTTTATCCCACAGGGTTTTTCTTGGTAAGGTTTTTAATGAGGCAGTCAGGCCAAAATGAGGGGGAGTAGAATACGCACTGCACTCTTTTTCCCTTTACCAAGTTTTATCCCGCAGGATTTTTCTTGGTAAAGTTTTTAATGAGGCAGTCTTCCCGAAGCATATTCTACCCTAATACACAATGACATTCAAGGGGGAGTGTTATAAAATATGAATGTCAGTGTGAATACCTACCCCTGGTTTGTCCATTTCTTTCAAACCGTGGCCTTATAAAGTCATTCACTCATGTATTCTGCTTGTGAAAAAAAGGCAATGAAAACCAGAGAACTTCCATGCTCCATTTCTTGCTCCTTCATACTCTTCTCCTTCTTCTTCATTTTCATTGTTTTTATGTTGTTAATTACCATTATTTACAACATTTACATATTAATAAAGCAATCGTTAGCATAAAAAAAAAAAAGTTCTCAGAAACATGTAAACTGTTTTAGACTAATGTATAAACTCTGCCTCTCTTACAACCAGACCAAATATTTTTTTCTCAGTCAATACAAATTATAACCAGTCAAATAATTTCTACTACTACTAATAAAATGGGCTTTGGCTCTCGCATACAACTAAAACGAAAAGGTAAATCGTATACAATACAAGGCACTATAAAGGATTTTGAACCGAACAGCAGGAGAGGTCAACGGTCCAGAGTAGACTATTCTCTAGTGAGCTAAAAGCTCGATCTTATGCATTGACCTGCGGGGCGGAGACAACTAAGAACCTTGTAAACTGTATGCCCATGTCTCTACGGCACAAACCAAAAAATACTTATAAATCATTTAATTGGTTGTTTATGTATAGATTGTTAAACACCAAATGTAAGATTGTTCTAGAAAAAAAAAAAAACAAAACTAAATGCATGGAGATAATGGACGAGTACAACAATGAAGCTGCAGGAAAATTAATTATCCCTAATTCCTCTCCAGGAATTTCCATAGCCTGTCTTTGCATTTTCCTATTAGTAATTCGTTGAAACCAAGCAGAACCCATAAACAAGCTAGGCCGGCCTAGAAGGACACTCAAGCACAGACAAAATTTTCTTCGTTGATAATTATAACATGCTTGTATAAATACCGTACATAGAGCCTAAGAAACTAAAACCCTTTAGTTTTTGTGGTTAAGGTACCAAACCAATAATGGCAAATGTAGGGCTGGTTTATCTTCTATCCTTAATATTGCTGTCATCAGCTTGTGTCATACATTGCCGTGACAATGAGAAGAAGGTAGAATTGATATTCAAGTGTTGTAATTTGCATTTTTTTCAAGCTTATCTACTTGTGTTACATGAAGCCTTGGTTGTTTTCATGTATAGGTTCACATTGTGTACATGGGAGACAAGCCTCGGGGAGATTTTTCTGCTGCGTCTGCTCACCATTCCATGCTAGAAAATGTTCTTGGAAGGTTAAAACTGCTTGAATAATGGCTGTCAGGACTATTAATTCTATTTTTACTTCTTTCTTATAAGAAGGCTACTAAGTTAAATAACAGTATGGTGAAAAATTCATGAAATGTCAGGAAACGAGGGCTCTCCCCACGGAATACCATCCTAGCTACTAATATATAACGAGATACAACTTCAGTTTAATGTCCTATAACAATTAATAGAACTACAGTTCTAAGTTCTATATATAACAACAATGCAAGACATTAACTTTTGTAACAGGTCAGTGGATTGTAACACAGAAGTTGATGATCAAAGTAGTAGTACCATAAAAACATAATCTTATACTTATTTACTAAAGAAAAACTCTTCAGTGTATCTTTTTTCCAGCACCTTTTAGCTTATTCTAGGCGTACAATCATTGTATCTCAAAAATGGCAAAACTTTGAAAATTTTTTGTACCTGCAGCACTTCATCAGCAAAAGAGTCCCTAGTCTACAGTTATGGGAGGAGTTTCAATGGCTTTGCAGCCAGGTTATCAGAAGTTGAAGTCCACAAAATATCAAGTGAGTTGCAAATAAGTGGTTTTAATTAGGACTATAGAGAGATATATTAGTTGTACTTCTTGATCTTCACTGATGGGGTCAACATTTCCTGCAGAGATGGATGGGGTAGTTTCAGTGATGCCTAATCATTTGTTGAAGCTTCACACTACAAGGTCATGGGACTTCATGGGTTTCTCCCAAGGCAAACTTGGAGCGCCTCTAGAAGGAAATGTTGTTGTTGGTCTTCTAGACACAGGTTTGTACTAGTTAAGAATTAGCACCACTGCAAAAACAACACAGTGGATAGTTGACTTCAAGCTCTCTGTTTCTTTACAGGAATCTGGCCAGAATCTGAAAGCTTCAATGACGAAGTGCTCCTCCTGCCAAATGGAAAGGCAAATGCACAGGTGCCAATTTCACCTGCAACAAGTGAGCTCTCTCTTTCTTCCTTCTCTGTACATTGGAAAACTATGATTGCTTTAATTTTAAACTCCTGCTTGAGTCACTGATGGAACGTATTCCCTAATTCAGCAAACTCATCGGAGGCCGCTACTACAACAGCGAAAAGATCTATGACCCCAGTGATTTTATATCTCCTAGAGACTCTCTAGGACATGGTACTCACACTGCTTCAACCGCGGCAGGCCGGGAAGTGGAAGGAGCAAGTTCCTTTGGGCTAGCGAAAGGAGTTGCAAGAGGTGGAGTTCCAAATGCAAGGATTGCCATGTACAAAGTTTGTTGGTCTTTAGGATGTTTTAGTGCAGATATCCTTGCTGCATTTGATGATGCCATAGCTGATGGTGTGGACATTATCTCTGTGTCCCTTGGTTCTGTCTTTCCTTTGCAATATATGGAGGACCCAATTGCCATTGGATCCTACCATGCCATGAGACATGGTATAGTAACCTCATGTTCTGCTGCAAACTCGGGACCCTATCCTTATTCAGTTGCCAATTATGCACCATGGATTATGACTGTCGCTGCTAGCACTATTGACAGAAAGTTTATCTCACAAGCGGTTCTTGGAAATGGACTAATCATCCCAGTAAGTTAGTGGCTGAAGTTTTGTAATATAAACAGTATAGTATACCATGTTTCAATAATTTAATACTGACACCAATTCTCCCTACCTTTGATGTACAAACAAGGGTCTTTCCGTCAATAGCTTCGATCTCAATGGGACAACATACCCTTTGATTTGGGGAGGAGATGCAGCTAATTATTCAGCTGGAGCTAACCCGGAAATTGCCAGTGTTTGCTTCCCTGGAGCCATGAACACATATAAAGTGGCAAAAAGGATAGTTTTCTGTGAAGCCAGGCGTTTTGTTTCTGCAGCCATTCTAATGGCTGATGGTGCGGGTGTCATAATGGCTGATTCAAGTTTCAGTGACGTTGCTTTTGGTTACCCTTTACCTGCAACTGTAATCAGTGTGGAAGATGGCAAGAAAATTTTAGACTACATCAGATCAACAGAGTAAGTATATATATGTATACATCCCCACATAAGTTCTACATTTGATCAACTTTCAGTTTAATTTAATCAAATTTAATGATTCTTCTAAATAAAATATCAATGTTATTGTTCCTCAGGAATCCAATTGCTACTATCATAGTTAGTGAAACTTGGAAGGATGCCATGGCACCCACAGTTGTGTCATTTTCTTCAAGAGGACCCAACCCTATCACTCCAGATATTCTCAAGGTAATATATTATAAACCAAGACATATTAACAAACATGGCTCATGTTCTCTATTCTTCCTGATTTCTTTAATGTTGCTCCTTGTACAGCCTGATATCACTGCACCAGGAGTGGACATCCTTGCTGCCTGGTCCCCGGTATCCCCACCTTCTGGCTCCGAACTCGATACAAGGAGAACAAAATTCAACATAATCTCTGGCACATCCATGTCTTGCCCCCACGCTAGTGGTGCTGCTGCATATGTCAAGGCTGCACACCCAAATTGGTCAGCTGCTGCCATTAAATCAGCCCTCATGACAACAGGTAAAAAACTAAGCTGCTATTTTTTTGTGTCCTGGCTCCTGATGTTCGGCCTAGTTAAAGAGCATGGAACCGATGAATCCAGAATCAGACACTGTCCGACCTTTACTTTTATCATCTTTTTTTACTGCTCACAAGCTTTCACATCTGATATGTACATACTCAAACCTGTTATACTAAATGATCATTTCTCATGAAAAAGCTACCATCATGGACCCGAGGAAGCACCCCGATCTTGAATTCGGCTACGGGGCCGGGCACATCAATCCAGCCAAAGCAATAGACCCCGGCCTTGTTTACGATGCAACCGAACAAGATTACATTAACTTCCTATGCAAGCAAGGTTACAACACCACCACCCTCAGGCTAATCACAGGCACCAACAGCAGTTTCTGCAGTAGTACAAAGCTTGGAAGAGCCTGGGATCTTAACTACCCTACATTTTCAGTAGCAGTTGAAGATGGCCAGTTGATCGATGCTGTTTTTACTAGGACAGTAACCAACGTTGGTTCCCCGAACTCAACCTATACTTTAAGCATGCACCTTCCATATTCTGTCACAGTTTCAGTGCAGCCTTCTACTCTAAAGTTCTCTTACTTTGGTGAGAAGAAAACATTTGAGGTGAAGGTTTATGGTCCTAAGATTTGGCAGCAGCCGATCATGTCTGGTGCGATCACTTGGTCTGATGGGAAGCATGTAGTGAGGAGTCCACTGGTTGTGTACAATATTTTGCCTGGAGAAGCCTATGGTGCATACTCCATGGAACAGGGAAAAAGCAAATTTCAAGTTCCTTCCATGTATCTGAAGAATGGGATTCTAGACAGAAATTAGAAAGAATTTTCAGAATTCCAATCTTGAGATTTTTAATACACCATCAATTTGTTGTTTTCCAAATATTAGAGAATTTAAAATGGCGTTGACATGTCAACACAAATTAGGGATTGTGATGTATTTTTTGGATTACGGATTATGCTATTGTTTGTTACTTTCTTAGTTGTTGTAATAATTTGGTGTATTTCCGGATTTGTTTTCAGGAAAAGAGCTACTGTGGTAGTTATACCTGATCAATTCAATTAGAGAAATAATTACAGTCAAAGTAAGTATAAGATAGGAAACAAATAAATTAGAACACTAAATAAGCAAAGAATGAACCTGTAGACCTTAATTTTCTATGCAAGCAGTGTTAAAGAGTAATTAGGACCAAAACCAGTTGTGAATCCCAACGATTAGCTTAAACTTTTGGTTAAGATGTCACTTTCAATAGTAGCTATTGCCAGAGCACAAAGCCTGGAAGAGCTTGAGATCTCGACTACCCTACACTTACAACCTTCTACCCTGCAATTCTCTTACATTGTAGAGCAGAAGGCATTTACAGTTAAGGCTTATGGGGCCAGCAGCCAATCACAACAGGTGCCATAACGGATGCACATGGTGAGGAGCCCTCTAGTTCAGTACAATATTCTGCCTGGAGCAGCCTGTGGTGCATACTCCTCGCCAAAGAGGAGGAACAAAATTGAAGGCCCTACGACATATCACAAGAATGGCATCCTAAGGATTTGTAATAGTGAAAGTTTTTTTTTTTTTTGTAATTTCGAACATTGGCCTGTCAGATTAAAATAAAGCTAGTAACAAGACTCGCGAGAGCGCCATTAATTGTTGCACTAGACCACGGTTTTTTTGTGGGCCGGAAAAAGCTCTATCCTTTCCTTTCAGTTAGAAATTTCAGATTGTTACAAATGTAGCAATTCACGAATTAACGTTTGGCCTTCTAACCATTCTTTGTCTGTTAATTTGAGTTACCTAGCGTGTAAAGCTCCTTAAACCAAGGAGAAAACACGAGAGTTGCATGAGATTATGGATTATGGTTAAATGTTACATTGGACCCAACAAAGCATATTTATTTACGGATCAAAATTTGGCTTATAATCCTAGTCCTGGAGATACAGTTCATGACAAAACAGGATCCGCATCTTGTACGGTAGTATCTTATTGTCGGCTAGATCTAGATTATCAAATCTCTTTATACGCTACCTCAAGTACCAGGAAATGGTTATGGGAAGAAAAAAGAGGGAAAGAAGAAAACTATCATAACACGTCTTTGTTCAAAATTCATATCATAAACCAAGTGCTTAATTTGAAACTAACAACATCATCAAGCAATTCTCTAACAATTGGCATCCTAGAGAATCTATCCTTTTCCTCATCAAGTGAATGAAAGTAAGTCTCAACAGATGTAGCCATATATTAAAACTGAGCTTTCGGCAAAAGAAATGTCTAATCATTTGATAAAAATGACTTTGTGATCTAATTTATTCATTCGTGATCAAGTTACAAAATACAAACATTGCGCTTCACGTATAAATAATAATGCATACCATTTCCCCCATCATGAATGCAGCAGAGCATCATACTAGAAAAACAGATCACATCAACCTACACAATACCAAAATTCAACAAATACCCAAATCATACAAAAACAAAACCATGCCATTAATTTAACCCAAACCTACATTTCAAACGCTTCTTCAATCTCCATCATCATTAACCACCGGCCATCGTCCTCAAGCCGCGGCAGTCTTCTGATTGGGCTTGAACACGTACTTGATGAGAGACTCCTTTATGGGCAACAGCTCGGGGAATTCCTTCTTCAACTTATCGGTGTCGAGCTCATTGTTACTCCGGGGGGCCACGATCACCTTGGCCTGCTCTTCCAGATTAAAATTCTTCCATGTGAAGCCAGGGTCAATGTACTCCTTGTACATCTGCAGGATCTCGTTGTGGCTGACCACTCCCGGGTTGGTGAAGTTATAGATCCCGGTGAGGTTCCTCTTCGCCATCTCGATGGAAATGGGGAGCAATTCGTCCAGGATCGTCATCGAATTCGGGATATCCACCACCTTATCGTACCGGGTAATCTTCGTTATGAAGTTCCTCGGGTTCGATAAATCGGAGGAGATCGGCATCCTAACCCGCAATGTACACACATTCTCGTAGTTCTTCAACAACTCCTCAACCTTATAATAATAAAATATCACAAAAACAATAAAATCATCAACATTTTTTTTTTACTTTAATATAACACTCATCCAATAAATATCATAAAAATAAAACCGTTTCAACATTTAACCAGACGTCATAAAAAAGAATATATATATTCCGACCAAATAAATACCATCAAAATAAAAAAATAAAATCATTGATATTTTTTAAGTGAAGTGTGTTAGGAACAGTTTCTATGTTACCATCGCTTTGGTCTTGGAATAGAAAGATCCGGTGAAATTGGGGGTGTCGGATTCTTTGAAGCCGACGCCGGAGCCGAGGGGGTGGGAGTCGTCGTACTCGAAGATGCAGCCGGTGGCGTAGTTGATGAGGACGAGGCCGCGGTCGCGGCAGACGTCGGCGAGGGTGAGGGTGCCGACGACATTGGTGCGGATGGTCTCGACCTTGTGGGACTCGCACCAGTCGACGTTGGGGCGGCCGGTGACGCCGGCGGCGTTGAAGACGTGGGTGGGGGAGGCGGAGGAGAGGTCGTTGAGGAGGGAGGCGCGGTCCTCGAGGCGGCCGGTGGCGTAGGCGTAAGGGATGCCCTGGGACTCGCACAGCTTGCCGAGGAGGCCACCGATCCAGCCGGTGCGGCCGTAGATTAGGAACTTCAGTGGCTTGTCCGATGCGGTGCCGTTTGTTGCGAGCCCCATTTATTCTTTTTTTTTTTTTTTTTTAAGAGAAGGAGAGGGAGATTTGGATCTGGAACTGGAGAGGAAATGGGGATTTTGTCCGGTGAGTAGAAAATGTCGAGAGAGCGGTTGGTTTATATAGAGAACAGATAATATTTTTATTTTTAGAGAAAAAAGAGAGAGAGAGAGAGAGAGAGTGTGTGTGCTTGTGTCAGGTGGTTTGTTTTCTTTCTCTCTTTTTTCCTATTTAATTTTGTTTTTTTTTATTATTTTTATTATGTGTGTTAGTCTCTGTAATTAGATTAGGTTAAGATTTAGATTAACTGTTTAATCGTATTATGTTTTTTTTTTTTTTAACATTTGGAGTTGTTTCAGGGGACAGGGACGGATTTGGCGGGTGTGGGGAAGGTTGTGTGTGTGGTGTCTGTTTGTTTCTACAGAGTTTTTTTTTTTTTTATTTGTTTATATGGTGGAGAATTAATGGGAAGGGAGAAAGGGAGAGGATGATGAACATTATTATTAAATAAATGCATTCCATTTTCTATCTCTTTGATTTTGGATCTGAGTCTAGGGATGTGATGGGGGAAATCAATAAAAAATATGACACATGGATCTGGAGGGAACCTATTTTAATTTCAGATGTTGAATCATTGTATCTTCTTGAGATATTAGGGACAGCTAGTAACAAATATTTTTTTTCCGTTTACTAAACTGTTTTGCAATTTTTTAGAAATGATTATTATTTTTACAAGTGTAAGTTTTTTCCTTTTCTAAATACTGTCAATAACAACTTATTCAGTTTAAACATGTAATGTTTGCTTTCGGTTTTGGTATTAATGACTCTATTAGGGAACACTTGGATTTCGGACGCTAACCATTTATATGCCATGAAGAAATGATTTTATTACACGTAAACTAGAAAGTCTTGCAATAGCTCAATAATTATTGCAGTGGATTGGTAATGGTCCAAAGAAAGCGGAATAACTGGTAATCCTTCCCAGATTCCACTCTACTTTGACAGCTTGTAATAAAAACTTAATAGCGAGAGAGTAATATTTTGTCAACTGTCTAAACTTAATTTCAGGCATATTTTTCATTCTTTTGTGCTATTAGCAATTTAGCAAGAGTCTACACATCTGCATTTGTACTCAGAAAAGTGAATAGTTAGAATGTCTTTTTTCTACAGCTAGGAACAGCTAGTTTTATT
Organism: Turnera subulata; assembly: GCA_028386065.3. NCBI lineage: Eukaryota > Viridiplantae > Streptophyta > Magnoliopsida > Malpighiales > Passifloraceae > Turnera > Turnera subulata. The sequence goes on from JAKUCV010005168.1 coordinate 195,546, forward strand.
TGAATTTATTGCAACCTGAGATACTAGTTACTCATTTGTTATTTTTTTTTTTGTCAGCAAGCATTGTTATATTTCATTACATAAAAGAAAAAAAACAGCAAAGTATGACCAACCACTACCAGTCATAAATATTACACCATAGCCTAGAGAAAATCATAATTGGCTAGAAACATAACCGAAGTAGCAGAAAAAGAAAGGCAAGCAAATTAACTGGATTGCCTATTTGGTCGATCCACATCCTCTATTAGCTCAGCTTCCCTCTTTTGCATAAACACATGGACGGCATTTCCCTGGTTAGTACCAGGCGATCCTTCCGAGAAGTTTGGCACTCTTTCATGTCTTTGGAAATCGACATGTCTGAACTTGTGGAGCTAAGGGTGATGTGGTGATCAAATCCAAACAATCTGTGTAAAATTCTAACAAAAACTCTGTATAGCCAAAATACAACCAGCCCATCATGTTCGCCATCAGAGGAGTTAGCAACAAAAGCAAGGGGGTAATCTAATTGAACAAGATTACCTATATAGGAGGTGTAAACACAAAAATTGGGTTTTTTGCCGAACTGCAGGGAACCAAATAAACCTGCATCAATCAAAAATAGATTCAGAAAGTGACAAAAACATTAAGGTTGAAAGAACACTAGGATCTGCCTCGTGTTCGCCATCAGAGGAGTTAGCAACAAAAGCAAGGGGGTAATCTAATTGAACAAGATTACCTATATAGGAGGTGTAAACACAAAAATTGGGTTTTTTGTCGAACTGCAGGGAACCAAATAAACCTGCATCAATCAAAAATAGATTCAGAAAGTGACAAAAACATTAAGGTTGAAAGAACACTAGGATCTGCCTCGTCCTCGTCGACTTCGTCATCGTCATCACTACCGTCGTCGCCTGCCTCATCGCCGCCAGCCACGCCGTCGGCACCACCACTGCTTGCCACTATCGTTGCCATGTCCGGTGAAGATTCACACAATCTAACTTGATAACTAGATCCAGATGTTGCTGGAACAAGAGGTACGAACCCAGTGGTTCAACGAAATAACCCAGTGGTTCAACGAACCCAAGAGGTACGAGAAATAATCTAGTCGTTGCTGGAACAGAAAGAAAAGAACACAGTGGTTCAACACAAAGAGGAAAATAGACTTGTTATAATTGAGTTTGAAGAAAAGCTATTAGAGTAATAAGCTTTTCGATCATGTGTTTTGGTGTTTGAATCTGGTTGAAATCTGGTCAGATCTGGTTTTGAAATTCAAAAAGCAAGGGAGAGGTACGGTGTTTATCGTGGAGAAGGGAGAGAGATAAGGAAGAGAGAGGAGAGAGCATTTTGCTATCAAAAAGAAAACTTATCTTTTTTTTTTTGGTGTGAACCGGAATGTATATTAAAAATATACTTGAGCAGGATACATGATTAGGAGTCGGTTGCTCACTCCGACTACTATCTTTAAAAAGAAAACTCGTACATACAATAAGAAACAAACATGATCAACCGGGCTAATCTAACCAAGCAAGCCAAGAATAACCGTCAACAAATAAAACGACACAGACTAAAGGTAATGTCGGATGACCGGGTGATCAACTAGGGCAGGGAGTATCTGGTGGACGGTCGACATCCATGCCTGAAGTGGATGCTCCAGGGGAAAAAATCATACGGTGGCAGTCTTCCGTAAGCACTACCGCCGTGTGGTGCTGGATTCTGCGAGGCTGGGTAGGGACTGGATGGGTAAAGTTGTTGGAAATGGCGGGGTAGGTAGCTGAGGGAAGAACGGAAGAGGTGGCAAGTCTGGTGTGGGACTGGGTGACATCGGAGGTAGACGGATAAGTGGTGGCAATGGATACATCTTTGAGTGTTTGTCTTTTAGGGGTTTTCTTTGTTACAAGTTTCAAAATTTTTAAGGATTGGGATTTCTTTATTGATTGTTTTGGGATTCGGGTGGAAGGCTTATTTCTTGTTTTCGTGTGTGTTAGGTGTATGCAATCCCATCTAGCCATTTATTTAACTTAATATGAAGTCGGAGCCTTCATGCTTGTAAGTCATTGTTTATGTATGCAATACCAACACATCAAAGAATATTCTAATTACAATAATGCTAGAGTTACAAAGATTTTCATACTAAGAGACTTTTATAAACATATGTGGCATGTGTACATTGGATGATTTTATTTATATTCCACATCATCTTTTCTTTCATTAATTATTTCTATGATTAGAATTTTTATTACAAAAAAATCTTATCACAAGATTTTGACAATTTCTTTCCTTTTTAAATTCTTTTTTTATTCTTTCCTTTCTTCACGTTTAGTGTATCTTTCTCTTCTATTTTTTATTTCCTCCTTCCTTTTCTAAATTTTTGTACATTATTTTTTCCCTTTCCATTTTTCCTTTCTTAATTCCTTTCCTGCGCTACCTTCCCTTCTAATCCATCTTTTTTCCTCCTTTTTTTTTTACAATCCTTAAGTTAGGGATCGATTTTTACTATCTTTTTTTTAAAAAAAAATTAAATTGTTTTCATTTCTTCTCTTTATTAAATTTAGGATTTTATTTTTCATCATAATATATTGTTGTGGAGTTTAACATGTACTGTAAGTTAATCTATTAACAAAAAAAATTGAAAAAAATAGTGAGATAAATTTGAGAGAGGAAGGAGATAGGAAAAATAATAAATAAAAAGATAATATTGAAAAAATTGAAAAAAAAAGAAAAAGGAAACAAAAAATGGGAGGGAAAGAGATAGTAAAAATCGTTGAACTCTAGTATGAGAAAGGAAAAAAAGATTTGAGTAGGGGCATAGGTAAAAAAAGAATTTGGAAAGGAAAGAAATTGTCAAAATCTTGTAATAAGATTTTTTTATAATAAAAATTATAATTATAGAAATAATTAATGTAAGAAAAAATGATGTGGAATATGAACAAAATCATCCAATCTACACATGCCATATATGTTTGTAAAAGTCTCTTAGTAAGAAAATCTTTGTAACTCTAGCATTATTGTTCTAATTAACAAAAATTAAAGAAAATATTATGAAATGATCGTGATCCTCCTCCACTATAAAAAGTAAAAACACAATATTCCCAATAATTCGCACAAATTTAAGAGTATAATTAGGTGTGGCGACAAGATTTCATCGCATTTGATGCACGTGCAGTGCACCGCTATTAATGCCATGGTCCTGTTTAATGGGCTCACTGTAAACATTAAATAGGATTCCTTTTTTTTTTATGAAAATTAAATAGGATTCTTATTGTCCACAAGTAATGTGGTGCATTAATTTTCATTTTTAATTTTTGCTTTTTATCCCTCTGTGTTTCTTTCTGGATCAAGCTGCTCTAAGGCCCATTGTCATAAGAGTAAATGGGAGTGTTCTTTGGATTCAATTTCAATCCATTAGCATGTGAGGAAGATTTTTTTAATGTTTCATCCAATAATATCCTTTTCTAGATTTCTTTATACAGCATTTTTTGTGGAGATTTCTTTACAATATTGCATGACAGAATTAGTTTTATATATGTCAAGTTTAAGTAGAGGATATACTTTCAAAACTAATGTTCTTTCATCCAAGAAACTCACCCATCATAATTAGGTATGCGATTCAAGTTGAATCTGGATTAGTCAGAATAAAGTTTGAGATTCTCGTTTGAGAAACAAAAAATCTGTCTAAACATTTTGGCTGAGATTTTAGCTTGAATTTAGTATAATTATGAGCATCATCAATTAGCCAAATTTTGAAAATATAGATTAATGAATTTCACCTCACATCCATTATTATTTTATGCTATGATTAAAAATATGGATTAATGTTTGAAAAAAAATGAACTAATTGATTATGACTTTTTTAACATCGAATTGACTATGATTTATTCTTCATCAGAGTGAAGATGTTTTTATTATAATTTTCATTATTGCTACAAAACCAAGAGTTAGTGAATTAACCAGGCTAACGCTGATGAACTATATGTCAATTTGCAGGTAGCACGAAAGTGTCAAATGGTTGCAGTTTCCCTTTACTTGAAATTCAAGACTGAAGAGTTAGCACCTTTTTGTTACTTTTTTCTTTTGTCTTTTACGATCAATTTTTTTTTTTCTGAATGTTACTATTTGAACAGAGATAAATCGAAGTTTCCCACCCAAAAAAAAAAAAGGCAAATAAGGACAGTGTTGTTTTGATTATCGGAAAATAAAAAATAAAAAAAAGAAAAGAAAAAGAAGTCAGCGGACAAGCCCCCTGTCAAAAGACACCTTTCTTTTTTCAGTTTTTGAGCTAAGGTCATCGAGCACACCCTTATAAGTTATCACCAAATTTAATCGCCGACAAATTTTTCAATGATAAGTAGACGACTTTTTTGTTTTTTCATTGGGACATAATTTGGGTATTGCAAATTACGGATATTTCACCTGCTGTTTTGCAGTATATTTTTCAACACAGCACATCATAAATAAACAAAGGAAAAAGCTACCCTTCTTTGGATTAATAACAGTATTGTACTTGAGATCGTCTTCAGGGCTGAAGGTCTCAAGAACTGGAGTCAGTCAGTCGTAGCCTGTAAAACTAAAAAAAAAAAAAAAATAAAAAATAATATTGTACTTGGTCTAGTTCAATTCATATGGTTAGATTTTCTTGAATGCCTGTAAAAGATCCTATGATATTGCCACCGACATCCGGGAATGTTTCGCAACCCGGAAGAGCCTTGACCTTGCCCGTCCCATCAACTTCAACCGGGTACTTCAAGAGGTGAGCTCTCATTTCTGTTACCTCCTGAGAAGCAAATTGCCTCCAGTTAAGCTCACCAAGGTGCCTTACACGTCTAACACATTCAAGACTCTCTGGCTCCTCAAAACTTCTCTCTACTAGCCCTCCTGTGTGCTCTGCCCATAATGACATCCTATATCCATGAATCTGCACCCCCCAAACCAAGTACAAAAATTAGGCCAACCATATATAACCAAGCCTATTGGGTGAACATTATCAAGAAATGGGATATTATCAATCCGAAAATTTTGCTGGTTTATTTATACCTGTCCTCGTGGAAGGTGGTGTTTCTTTGCCAAGGTATGTTGAGGCTGATAAGCACCCATTGCTATTTCAGTGTCTCTAGTTCCCTCCATGGAACGTTGGTTGATGTTTGCAGATCCTAATATCACATACTCATCATCCACTATCATCCCTTTAGAATGGATATATATCATGAAACGCCTGCTCTTCTCACACTGTGCCTGTTTTAATTAACAAAAGGGTTTTAAGTTTGGAAAAACATCTAAAGAAAAATACAGCTTCAACTAGGACATGGATTATGGAAGGTAATACCTGTGCACTGTTTGCTGCTGCAGGAGTTTGACCATTTAAACTGCTCTCTCTGTCTAATGCTTCACGGTTGCCAAGGCAGAAGAAATTTAAGTAGTCTTGAGGTTCATATGTGTTTTCCAGGCCAACCTCTACTAATGCCTTGTAGATTGTTTCATACATCATTTCCATCGTTTTCCGCTGCAAAAATATGACATGAATTTTGGTGAACAATATGTTGCACGATACTATATATATGAAGAGAAGAGAATCAGAACCTGAGCTACACCAAACGTGTATTCATGGTAATGTTGAGAACAAGGCTCGAGTAAGACTCGAGTTGTATGGTTACCTGCCAATACAGAATCCTCTGTGTAGCAGTCCCTGTAGGAACACCTTCTGGCCACATCGGAATCAGAATATAAGCAGCAAACCTCTCATTTCTTCTGATTTTTTCAGCAATCTTAAGAGCAATTTCCATTGGTATCAAGTTGTTTGCACCTGCAGTGGAAAAGCATGAATGATGAGTTAAACAATAACTGAGATCTTAGGCACAAACTCCAAATATGCTTCATGATAGTATCTATGATCATGGAGCTCCTCCATTACCTAAATCTTTGTGAGAATTCCAGTTAAAGGATGATCCCAGGAAGTATTGATTCTCAATGTAGATGAACTTCTGAGCGGAACGGATTGCCTTGACATATGCTGTATGTATACTCATGTCTATAAGCACATTCTTTCCACATGCCAGGTTCTGTTACAGAAATCAATAAACATGTCAGCCAATTAAGTTGTAAGTAACTCATAATCAAAATCAAATGGATTGAGCTACTATACATGAAAGTAAGAAAAGGAGCACCAAACCAAAATTTTTCTTACCCTTCTTATTGCTTCTTTTGGGTCATCAGGAAAGCCTTTTACAGAATTGGAATCAATAGACCGGAAAACCTGCCATTGTTTGGGATTTAACAAACATGTAGGTTTACAGTAGGCATACAGAAGGAAAATACTTCAAAAAAAATGAGGAATTTCAGTAATACCTGAACATGCCAAGACTCTGGATCATTCTCAGACAGGCAAGAAAGTTCTTCTATCCCAACTATTTCAGGAATTCTTTCAATTCTGAGTAATGCATCATCGAAAGATGATTTCAGCTTTTTAAGCCCGTGACGTTTTGAAGCCTTCAACCAACGCTCCTCAAAATTTGTAAGCACATCATATGCTGCTGGACCATCAATTTGACAGTGTAAATCATGCCATGGTTCTCTTGGACCACCTTTTCCTAGTTCCTGGTAGTGAGAGCAAAAACAGTTCATGAGGTGGAAATCCCTAAGAGCCTCTAAATCTACCATTTCCATTTCAAAATAATATTAGTAAGGAAGCAATGTCAATATGATAAAGGCCAGCAATATCAACTCAGATATTACCGTAAATGTAGGGTTATGATAATCATCTTTGTGAACAGTTTGCAATGTCCTAAAAATAGGATGCTGAGGAGTATCATATCGTCCGAAGCATAGATCAAGGCCTCCAACAAATGCTTTAATCTTTCTTTTATTCTGACCAGCATCAGTATCCACTATCACTGTTTTCTGATGGTGGGTATAGATTGTTTCAGCTTCCTGTTAAAACAAAGGTGAAGAGGTTAAAGGCTTGTAGAATTCAAGCTAGGTGACACAAAAATGCATGAATGAATAAAGATATCTGTCTTTATGTGCCTAAAGAGTAAAGACTTCATTTTAGTGGGAAATGCTACTGATGCAGGTAAAAAAGAGACAAAAAATCCTATTGTACTTCTGTATTAACCTTTCCCTATCATTATGGATTGATTATTTAATCACCTTTTCCCTATTATTATGATATGTTACATAGGCATAGCAGCATAACTAGGGGAGAGAAATGAAAGATTTTTTACTGCAGATCAGGGTGCAATCAAGCTAAATACCCTTTCCAATTACACTGACGAGTTGCATGCCATAAAGTCCGCAGCAATTAAGATTGTCAGTGGCACAAAAAAAAATTCCAATGCTTTGAAACAATTAGCAAGGAACTAAGGTTTAATATCCTACCCTCTGTTTGAGGAAGCTGTGCCCTTTTCCACCAGATCGAGGGCAAAGTAGCACTTGTACTGATGAATGCTTGAAAAATTGTCGAGTCTCCTCATCACTGGTATTCATTACCCCATCCTGGAAATGACATAACTTGACTAGTTATCTGGTGAAAGAAGACTGCATAGCTTTTTCCAGACAGCTTTTGGGGGATGAGTACAAACAGAAATCATTGGAAGAATCTGTTTCCATAACCTCTGAGACCTCTCAAAACTACATAGCTCAATCACATGAATAGTATTTTCACTTTCATGCTTTATATGGGGCATCAGTATTGAATATACGCTATATAGTGATTGCAGATAAAACTACAATTGAGCATACATTCTCAGATTTATGTGCTATTTACCACTATTTAATGTTATCATACTCTTGCGATGGAGAACAAATAAGACTCCGTTGTTTTCGAACCAGAAACCTGGCTGCATTAGAAGTCTCACTGCCAATGCTATCAGATATTCCTAGTGGAAATCAATCAAATCAATGAAATGAATAATTTTCAATCTGCAGAAGGATATCCTTCTCTGTAAAGTAAATGCTATAGCTTGGCCCCTACTGGGGAGGCTAAAACATCAAACCAGCAATGGCATCCTTTAGGCTCTCCAACATCGAGCTATTCCTTCATAAAGTGCTTTTGAACATTAAGCACTTTATAACAGTTATATTAAGGAAGTATCTCAAACTTAAAAATCATGCAAACTGTAATGGATAAATAGCAACTCCATATTATGCTGCAGAACAGAAAGCTATAAAACATGAAATTAAGCTATATAATTTCTTACTGTTTTGAATCCCAGAACACTTCTAGAAGTTGGATCATCCCAAACAAGGAGCAGAACTCTCACACCTTCCTGAGACTTGGTTTTGAGAAGATCTCCAAGAGTATAGGATGCCTCTTGACCATCCCGGACCAATCTAACTTTGTGGTAGACAGACCACCCAGTAATGTAAACCAACCGACGAGCTTGACTGATGGCTTTACAAATGTCAACCCAGCAGGTTCCATGTTCATACCGAACACGACCATCAAGAGTCACATCAGGAAGGCAACCATCATGAACATGAGCATCTTGATACAGAGTAACTTTGCCTCCTTTCCTGAGAGGAAAATATGTTCCAGGAACCCCACTATAGTCAGGACCTGAACCTACTCCATGCTGATAAATATCCATCCGATCCACTGGGGTGTACTGGATGGACAAACTCAATGCAGCTCCAGGCTTACAAGGCTTCCCATTTGAACCAAGAATCGGATAGGTCCCCTCAATCTTCATGCCCGAATGTAGCTCCTCTACCGGGATCCCCACAGCACCTATAATCTGTGACCCAACAACATCACAGTCTTTCACTACAAACTGCACCTCAGCTGCAGAATGTGCAACAGGAACACTGAAGCGCTGCATCCATGCTGGGTTCTCACTGTTCTGTATCACAAAAGTTCTTGCAATCACAGCACCAGATATGGAAACTGTGACATATGGATCGCTGGTGACCTTAGTGCTTCCATGCCCCTCAAGTTTGTTGCTGACCTTGACAGAAATCTTGGAAAACACATCCCCTAAAGTCTTGTGAAACATATCCATGTTAGGGAGGTTTTTAGCTTCTTTAACCCATATATCCAAATTCCCATGTAGGAGCAAAACTTTAAGAGACCCTTTGTTGGTGGGGAATGGCACTACTTGTTGACCCTGCATATGCTGAGATCCCCCTAACGAGAATAAATGATTAATGACAGATTGAGCCATGGTGGAAAAGAGCTGCCGCTACTGCCAGACCACAACTGAATTCTTATGAGTTGCTCTTGAGCTGCTGCTGCTGTTATTTTCCTTATCACAACTAGTCAAAACTGAAGTTCAGACAAGAAAAAAAGAAAGAAGCTGAAGAAGAGAGCTGCTTCAAGATGAGCAACAATGGAGTAGAACTTCAAGTTAAGGGACATAAGGGAGGAATTAATCAAGAGGAGTTGATTCCATTATGGGTTTTATAGAGAATACAATATAATACAAAAGAAAACACGAAAGAAAGAGAAACTGGAGAGAGTTGAAAGAGTCAACGACGCGGGAATATAGAGATGCTAATTAGGAATGAACAGCAGACTTGTGTCTCCTTGTAAACTAAAAAATTTACCATGTCCAATTTTTTAAAAGAAAACTACCATATCTATTGATATAACCCATAAAGGTCACTTCACAACCACGGATTTATTTCAATAAACAACTAGAAAATTAACCTTGTGCAGGCCAAACGGGAAGAGATAGGACACTTGGCCGGATGGCCTTGCATTGAAACTTCCTTAAGCCTGATTTTCACTGAAAGTGATATTTGTACAATGGACCATTATAATTAACCTCTGTACTACTAATTAGGCTTAGTCAATTGAAGACTAGCTTGCTGGTCCAAGCAGCCTAATAAAGAAATTAATCTGTTTCTAGGAGGTCGCTATTTTGGAACATTTTGTTTTTCCACTTATGTTGTCTTAATTGGTGGGTTTTGCAGCTAGGTTTCAATTAAATTTGATAGCTGAATGAAGACCATGAGCAGTCAATTGCCTATTTTTTGTTGAAAAAGAAAGAAAATAAGAAAAAACTAAAGCAACTAAGATTGGCTGATTCAAAGGGAAGGAAACTTGAGACTGAAAAGAAACCACAGTATGAGAATTCAGTTGTGTTTCCATGGATTGCTATTATTGTTCAAACTTGAAAAGATTGATTCCAGGAAATTTATCTATACAAAATATGCAATTGGTACCAGCCTGGTCTGGTCTGCAAGGCATTTTAAAGGCTAGGTGGATGTTCATCATCAATATATTGGAACCCTAGACTAGAGCAAAAGATGTAAGTTAAAAGATTAATGGTTGAAAAGAAAAAGGGAAAAGAGAACCCTAATGTAATGATTAGGGTGTGTAACTTTTAGGGAAGAATAAAAGTGAAGAACATTGAGAGAAAAGCAAAAGGAGAAGGAGAGATGCAAATTAGAGTGAAAAATATTAGATTTAGCATCAGAAGAAGATCACCAAGATAAGCATAACTTACAATATACGCAAATACAAGTGGAAGGAAGCTATATTTGGAGCTAGCCGGGGATCTTCTACAGGAATGTACGACAATTGTGAAAAATTATACGTATGCAGTCTTAGTAATTAAAACATTTTTTCATGGATTTAACTTGGAGGGATGAAGAGGATGATAAAGCTGAAACAGAGTAGAAAGATCCACATAATAATTGGGGAACAGATTTTCTCCAAATTTCCAGAATCTGGAGTAAGAAATTTTGGACGAAAATGGAAAACACATGGTTTCCAAGAAAAAGATTTCTGACTTTTAACTTGCTAAAACGCGGTTTCCATTATTCTTTTACTTCAAAAATCTTTTCTCAGAGTTGGTTTATTTCTTGAACAAGAAAATTCTGTGAAATTGCGCAACATCTATGGGCCTAGAGCCCACCTATTCCTGGTAGCTGATAATGTTTGGGTTATCAACTTGGACTGAGCCATAGCCTGGCCCCTGCAGGGGATGTTTAAAAAGTATCAAACCGGCAAAATGCATTCTTATCTGTTTTCCAAATATTGATCCATTCCTTCAGATTTGAACATTAAGCACTTCACATAATAAACAGTTATGTTAAGTAAGTATCTCAAAATCTTGGAATCTACTACGACAATGGACATGAAGAGCTACTCCACAGAATTCTGCAGAAAAGTAAGAGATATGAAGCATGAAATTAAGTTATCCAACTTTGATGCCGAGTATCTTCAACACCAATTAGATGAAAGGGAGCTGAATCTATTATGGGTATTATACAGAGAACAAGATAACAGGAATTTCCTATACAGCAAGAAGATTCCATTGATTCATTAGACCAGAATTGAAAGTATGGAAGTACACTCTCTTTACTGTGCAGTTTATCAATAACAAAGATCAACTTCTATTGATTCCAGGATACCCAAAAATTTCTACTATATCACAGAGAGCAAGCACTAGTAGTAGTAGTAGTAGGGGGTGAAAAATGAGAACAAAAGGAGAGGATCACAAATCTTTGGACTTTTGCCAACATGGCTCATGTACAATATCATCATAGGACAAAATCAATCACAGATCATGATCAGCCAAGGGCCGCAGCATGTAATCATCATCGCCCACGTGTCCCTCCGCCAACAGCGCACACCGCACATCCTCTTCATCGAACGGTCCACACTTCACCCCCTCCATCTGCAATGCCGGCGAGATCTTGGCCCCGATCGGTGCGGCTGAAGGTGCCGGTGAAGTTGCAGGTGAATGTAGCGGTGAAGCTGCAGGTGAAGGTACCGATGAAGTTGCAGGTGAAGGTACCGGTGGTGCAAAAATAACTCCGAAGTCGAGAGCAACCGTAGGCGGCGGGGACTCAACCGAGATATTCTTTGGGGCCTCCGCCGGCGGATGAGAGGGAACGGTGCGGTTAAACAGCGCAATTACTGTCAGGTTATCAACGGCATCAGGGACCGTGAGGTTCTGTGGCATCAGATTAGGCGTGAACGTCCAGTTAACCGCATCAAAAACGGTAATGTTCGGCGCCGGCGCCACCAGAGGCGTGAACGTCCAGTTAACCGCATCGAAAGCAGTAATGTTCGGCGGCGCCGCCGACGGCGACACCAGAGGCGTGAACGTCCAGTTAACCGCATCAAAAGCGGTAATGTTCGGCGCCGGCACAGGCGGCGACACCAGAGGCGTGAACGTCCAGTTGACCGCATCAAAAACCGTAAGGTTTGGCGGCGGAGGCGGCACCAAAGGCGTCACCGTCCAGTTAATCGGAGAGAAGACTGGACGGTTCCGCGGTGGCATCACCGTCCAGTTAACTGGAGAGAAGACCGGACGGTTCGGCGGCGGGGGTACCAGAGACGTGACCGTCCAGTTAACCGAGGGAAGAACCGTGCTGTTCTTTTCTTCGAACTCGGCGGTGCGGTTAGGCTGTGCCGGCACGCGGCTGTTTCTCGGGCGAGAAACTGGGCGGTAGAGATCGGGGAAGGAAAGGCTGCGGCGGAGGCGGTAGACGGCGAGGGAAGTGGAGTAGTAGAGTGGGGGCAAGACCAGCTCGACGCCGTTGATCAAGAGGGAGGAAGGGGCGCCATCGGCGGTGGTGTTGGCGGTGAGGTGGAGGAGGCGGGAGGGGAGGAGAGTGCGGATGAGAGTGGGGGGAGGGGTGGCGTTGGCCGGGAGGGAGAGGGAGAGGAGGTAAGGGACGACGTGGAGGCGGAGGGTGGAGAGGTAGATGGGAGGGGTTTGGGTGAGGTCGAGGATGTAGAGGGAAGGGTTAGGAGGGGCGAAGAGGGTGACGGCGCGGAGGCGGAGGATGTCGAAGAGGAGGTCGGAGGTGGAGATGGCATTGGCAAAGAGTGTGTGGCCGCGGTTGCGGAGGAGCGTCAGGAGGAAGTCGGCGGAGGATGTGGGGATGGCGGTTGTGGCTTTGGGGCCAACGGCGGTGAAGAGGAAGAGGAAGAAGATGGCAAGGAGAGAGAGATTGGGAGGAGCCATTTCTTCTTCAAAATCAGAAAGAAAGAGAGAGAGTGGGAGATTTCTTATGATGGTGGCGGCGGTGGGGTTTTGTGGAGGTTTAAGGAGCTTTGATCGGGGTTTCTTATGGCAGTTATTTACTGCTACTTTTTTCAGTTACAGGGGAGCGGTTTTCCTGTTTCTTTTGGCGGGAATTTGGCGGTTCGATTTGTTAGTTACAACTCGTTAGGGCCTGAAGATTTTCTGGGTTAATTTCAGTATCTTTGGTTACAAGCCCAGACGATGGCTTTACAAGATCCATATTCGGCCCATCACATGTCAGCCCATTAAAGATTGGAAAAGGTATTTTCTTGGTCCTGAGTATGCGTTGCTTCTTTTTTCTTAATTTTTTTTTCTTCCCCCCTGGTAACTCCAATTTTTTTTTTATTAACCCATTCATATCGATTTGCATCATTAATTATGCGATATATTTTATTGTTTCTGTTCATGTAAAAATAAAAGGATTGAGATTTTCTCTTGTAAAGTTGTGTCACATTGCCTGAATCTTCTTCCCTCATTTTTTTAGATTGGACGATAAAGGGTTAACTCTTTTTCCTACTTAATGAACTTTCAAAGTACTGAAGCTTCGAATTGATGATGACTAATGAACTTTGCTGCCTGAACTTAGTTACATTATGTAAGAAAAGAGAGACATGGAAGCAATCAACAAATCAAAAAGATATGAGGCAGATATATTATATATTTAGGCCCCCCCCCCCCCCCCCCCGGCCAAGGCATAAATCTACAACCTTACAAGTAAGCTATAGTTAAAATCCCCCATCTTCTGGTTACATTCTCTGTGCCTGGTGGTTAGCAAGTACTAGCTAGTGCTATATAGTGTGCGCACAATATTTGTGCATTACATTGTAGACCAAAATACCCTCCTCCTTTCTTGGTGGTTCCTCATTTCAAAAACAAAAGAACATGGTGTTTCTCTACCTTTTGCGCTTGGACTTCAAAGAAGTCACAGACTGAGAGTTGCTATGCCAGTTGCGCTTTCTTTGGTTGATGAACCAATTGTTGATCTGCTTAAGTTGCAACCCTGTCTCCTCCACAAGTTTTGCCTTGTCATCTTCCTGCAAGTGCCAAATAGACATGTGTAACTCTAACCACAATTGTTGTCCGTTGACAAGAGGAGTGCATGATTTTCTATATGCAAATGAGTTATAGCATTGACTGGCTAAGTTATTAAAGCACTAATCTTCACATGTTGATATTTCAATATTGCTGGAAGAATGCTGCAGGAGTATGCTCAAGTAACCAAGGCTTTCAACTGAGTCAGATTTCAATCTAACCAAAGGAAGAAATTTAGGCTCACATATCAAACTTTATTCCAAGAGGAGAATAGATGGCATTGAAAGTTCTATATCAATCAAACCAATTATTGATCTGCTATAGTTTGCTATGAAGAACATAGTCATAGGGTATGCTGCTTTTCTAGTGTTATTAAGCTTCTTTCCAAGCGTCCAAATAGAATCTAATCATTCTCATGTTTTATATGAAATTATATGTAATGTATCAAGTTTGACCAGAATTGCAAGAAATAGACAGTAAAATCTCAAATCTGTACAGAAATCTCAAACTAGCGATGGTCAGTTGCTTACAGTTGGGTAAGGCCATTTTGAATGTTGCTGCCACCAATTCTTCAGTACAGTGGTTGTATCACCTGGTAGTTTTCCTGCCCTTCTCTTTCTCAAAATTTCCTCCCTCACATCTTCAATTCTTGATTTAAATCCCTGTGAAGCAATGACAGGTTAATCTATGGTGCCATATATATAGGAAAAGCATTTTTCTCCCTAGCTAGCTCCCTGAAAGTGATTCTCTAGACCCTGATGCATAGAAGGAAACTTTAGTTATCCTAGCTAAATAACATGTTATGACACGTAATCTATCCATGAACATATCACCTTGAGATTACAAGAATCGTTCTTGTGAGAGCACATTATATATCTCTTTATAGAGTTTTTTTGATAGAACTAAAATAACTTCTTATAATTAGCTGTTTCCAAAACAAACCTGTTTTAGCTCAATCTTCAACTCCTGACGAACTCTCTCCATGAGAGACCTTTCAGATTCTGTAGGAAGCAGAGGACCAAATCCCATCATGTCATGCCCATCACCCCCAGATTGATCCATAGAAAAATCCATTTGCAGGTCATCCTCATCATCAGACATTGTTGCACCCGTTCCTTCTCCCAGAGTTACTCCTGAAATAGATCATGCATGCATGTAATAAAAGATTGTCATTTCAAACATAAACTGATCAACAATGAAAATTACTTCATAACATGCAGTGAATTAGAAAATAGGTACTTAGCCACTACTATGGTATAGACCTACTCTGAAACCAGCAGCCAAAGCAGGGCTACCCTAGTTATGGAAAATTAAAGAAAACATAAGTGTATTGTTGCCCATCATAGGGTAACAATTTTAATTTAAGACAGTAAAGAAGTGGCAACCCATATTATAAGGATTTTACACCGTAGTCGTAGTTTTTATTTGCATTCATTTCGATATTTGTGCCTGCATATGTTAATCCCTTTCATGTAGGCTCTGACATTTTTTTTTGGCTACAGCTACACTTTTCTTCAATAAAAGACTCATCAGCCTTGAGCTGCTCATCAGTTTAAGCATATTTCCTGTGTGGTCTAGCCTATTCGCCTGGAAGGTAGAGTCTCATGTCTAGCTTCGTTGGTTTTAGTTTTTGCAGCTTTTTCTTATCAGTGCCAAAAAAAAGTAAGGTACTGGTTTCTTTCTGTTCATCAGTCCCCAACACATTATACCAGATTCATATCTAGGCTAGTAGCGCCACCCTAAGCTACACAGCCTGACTAAAATGAGAAAAGTTTTTGCCTTTTGACTTGGGGCTAGCTGTTGCATTAAAAGGATTAATAATCTAGAGTAGTGCAAATATTTCCCCATCTGGAAAACATTGTTTATTTACGCCCAAATTGCTTGCCCCTTCATTTTGTATAGGCAGACATTTGGCTAAGCAATTGAGTAAAAGATAGTGTCAATAAGCATCACTGTTTTCTCTTAGAAGGAAGCATGAACAATGTATATGTATATTTTATGCACTTAAAATATGATAAATTCACAACATAGATAATATTTTGATTTTTCTCAGAAAAAGAACATGGCGAATAATATCCTCTAAATTTTTCACAATGCTCTTGAGACTCGAAGAGGATGTGGTTCTAACCAACTGAACACATATGAATTAAAATCTGAATAGAAACATCATGTTTTCTCTGAACATCAAAGATAGAAGTTATTAGGTGTCACGTAACTTTACATTTTGGTCAACCAAACAATTTAATCATTTTTAAAGATTAAAAGGAAAAGAATCATGATCAAGGGGGTATGTACGCTGTCTGATATGCTAGACATGCACCAAACTTCGAGAAAAAACAATTATGTGTTTCACCTTCATTTATTTAAGTTCCATGCTAGCTATAGTGATCATATGTATTTATAGATATCAATACAACATTATTGTTGCTCAATCATAAGTTCACAAATGACACGTTTGAAAAGTTTCACATAACAATCTTGTCAAGTACTTTTGAGTACACGTTATTAACCATGCATTTTTGTTCTTGTTAGTTATGCCTTTGATTACAAGTAGTAAGAACAAAAGTTTTATCAAAAAGACTCCATGAGGAAAAAATACAAGTGCGTGCAATTCACCAGCAGTACTATGAACACTCCAAGTTATAATTTGGTGTATATATGTTTTAATATTTGAATAGGATGATAAATGGCACCGATGTATTTCTAATTACCAAGCTAGTCCCAGTATTTGTTACTAGCTCTTGCATTGAAAGCTTTACAATTTCCAAGACCTCAGATCTGAAAGAGAGATGAAATGGCTACACAATATAGCTCTAGCATAGTAGTGGTACAGCAAGTGGTTGCTTAGACTTTAGAGTTTCACCAAAACCCTACAGTATTCAACTCGCAACCGCAACACAGACACAGACAATTTAAGGCCTCTCCATTAGCATTACTAAAGTCATCACTAATCCTTCCTTTCTACCTACTCATTAAAGGATCAGTAGAGCTATCTATCTAAATAATCTCCTGTATCAGAGTATTATACTCGCTTGGTAAGTTAGGACACACAAGTGGTTGCATATACATGACCCATCTCCATCAGCAATATACCTAACAAGCTTAAAAAAAAAGGGAAACCCCAACAAACAAGGCATATGGATTGTATATCTTATTTAAGTTAGGCTAAAAGATCAGTGCTCAAAAATATTCAAGGAATCCTAATACTTGAAAAGCAACCTATCGGTTGTTGGGAATGCTGTAGGTGGTAGAAGTGTGGTGGCATCCTCTCCATGGTAGAGCTCAAATTTCTTCACCAAGCTATTAAGGTTTTTTTTTTTTTCTTTTCCACAGTTAGTAGCTGTGGTCCTACTATACTGCATCACATCCTGTACGAGTTATTCTAGAACTTGCAAGGAACCCACAAAATCTCTTTTACTCTTTTATGGTTTTTTCTTTCCCTGATAGAACACTCTTGCATCTATTGCTACCAAATTAAAAATCACAGCAAGGGATCATACAAAAACGTGTAATTAATCCCAGAAGTCTTTCTTTGGTAGCATCTTTATGACTCCTATGCAGCTGATTATGACAGAAGAACCTTGTATTTACCTTCATATTTATGTATGCAAGCTATGACACCCAGGTATATAGTACACTGGTAACAAAAAGTATACACTGGTAACAATAAATTGTATTATTTCGAGAGAAACCATATTCAAACACACAATCACACATGCAAACAAGCCAGAAGCAATTAATTGCGGGAAAGAAATGTTTTTATCTTTAGACCATTAAGCAGTTAATTGAGCTGCTAATGATAGTTAAAGAAGTTATCATCATGAATTGATGGCACCGAAGAGAGAGATAAATAAAGAGAGAGAGAGAGAGAAAGATATAAATATATATACCTGTGAGAGCTTGTAAGGTGTTCTCGATTTCACGGCAGGCCATGACAGCTTCAACGGCGTGGACTCTGACATGTTGTTGAAGTTGGTCTTTGAAAGTACACAAAACTATCAAATACTGAGCCTGCAACAAAACACACACACACCATAAACAAGTAAGCCAACCAAATAACCATGAATATTTTGCATAACATAATAAAACCCCCCAAGAAACAGTCCACATAAGAAGAAAGTCCCAAGAACATACAACAATTAAAAGTACCAGAGTACATGGAGGAGTATATGACTCTGATCAAAAAAAAATGGAGGAGTATATGACAAGGGAAAAAAAAGGAACAAAAATTATAGGACAAGGCAATAGAACCCACCAGGAAGTTGTCAAGCTCTTGCCTCTCATGGGGGGTGAGAGAATGGCCATGTTGGTTGTGCTGCGAAGAAGCATAGGACCTAAGGAGATGGTGCGACTGAGATAACTGAGCATCTATGAGGGGCAACTGATCAATTGGTGTAGCCACACGGAGGCATGAGACATGTGCTGCTAGCAGCTGCTCATATAGAGGATGAGAAGCTATCTCTGCCTTTAGTTGGCGAGTCTGGTCACCTCCAGACAGTTCTCCACTGCCTAAACCACCAAGTGCACCCCCACTGCCACTACCCATCATGCCCAAGTTTGGTTCTTGCATTTGTATTTTAGCTAAGCGCACACACACCCTCTGGTAGTGGTATGTATATAAGAATATATATGATTATGACTCTCTCTCTCTGCTGCCTTTGTGTCTGTGTGTGTATGTAAAGATATATATATATATATATATATCTCTCTCTGTGGTATGTATGTGTATATATATCAAAGTGATTAAAGAATACTAACTAGCAAGCAAAAGATAGAAAAAAAGTGGTTATAAAGAAAGAAAACTGTGCCAAGTATAAAGGGTTCTTGAGGATCAGGACCACATAGAAAGACTTGTGCTTGAGAGATTGATACAGAACTGTTGAGATAGGAGAAAAGAAAAAAAAGGACAGTGAGAACAGTGCTTTCTTGTTAGTACTAGTGGAAGAAAGAAAGAGAGAGAAGGAGGGAGGGAGGCAGTATGTTGGGATCTGAGTACATAAAACTTTCTGCACCCGCTTCTGAGATATTGCAGAAGCTTACAAGGACAAAGGAAAAAACATCTATATAGGCATTAAATGAGCTGAAGCATGAAGTAGGTGATCAGGGGGAAAGAGAGGTGTGTTGTGTTTGTTTCTTAAGTCATTGAGAAAAGAGTTGGAGAAAGAGAGAGAGAGTGATGGAAGGGTAGGGAATCATTACTATGAAAGGCTCCTGAGAGGGGGTAAAGATTATGGAGGGTTAGAACTTAGAAGAGAGATCATCAGATAAAAAAAGCTGCTGCTTCCACTGGCCTGACAATTTTCTTTCCTTTTTTTTTTTGTTTTGATTTCTTTTTGTTTCTTTTTATTCTATCTTTTGGAGTCTTTTAGCTGGGGTGTTAATTTTTTTTGACACAAGTTTGGCAAGGAAAGGTTTGATATCTTGTATTTTAATCTAGGATCATCAGAAGAGAATTTTGATTAGGTATGGAGATATTGATCTTTGGGTTATCAGAAGATCTGGATTCCTGTACATCTCTTGTTTTCTCTTTAAAAAATTAGCACTCAAAACTAAAATGATTAAGCCTCTGATTTGGACAGTAGTTAATTGTCTAATACTACCAGCAGACTCGGTGCTTACTACTAGCATTGTTTTTTGCAATAAATGAATGGGAAAACACCATTCCCTCAAAACCAAGGTCACTGTGCAAAGTCTTGCTCGTGACTTTTAGGAAAAGATCAATTTCCTTTATGGATGACAAATGCTGTACAAAACTAACTTATTTTTTTAGGGTAAAAGGTCTACATCCATTTGATGCCCGGTATCTTTCTACCTCAAAAATCATATGGAATTATCCTCTCATTTATAAAAGTGTCCCGCATCAATAGATTTTTTAAACAATACATGTTTGCAGGCATAGGATAGGACAACATTTTTGTGCTCCTAGTAGTCCTAGAGTGCCCACACTTGAGGATATATATAGCATACTCTACCATCATAAATGTCTTCTAGAGCAATATATTATACATATATATAGCTTCAATTGTATTTATTGAAATCAGCAATCATTGATATTTTTTTGTTTTATTCCTCAAAAAGAAAATAAGTATACCTGCTAAAAAAAATTATTGCAATTTTTTCCCTTTATACTTACTTGAGGATCATATCATTCGCAATTTTTTATTTTCATTCTCCATTTTTTTTGTCTTTAGTGGATGCTCAAGGAATTTCGTTTGAATATATCTTTTTTTTTATAGTAAGGAGACGTTTGAAATATCTTTCATATAATATATATTATTTCAGAATAATAGCCCAAAAAAAAAGAAAAGGCAAGAAAAATATTTTGCTTTGCATTTGCATGTGCATCTCCTTTTCAAGATACCCTCTTATGCCTGCATAGTCTAAATTATTATTAGAGGTGATCATCAGAATTCCAACTAGCTAGAAAAAAATGGAAAGAAACCACTTTACATGGAAAATATCATCATTTACTCAATATTGAATTTTAATTTCTATTATCCGCTATGTTATGCACAATTCACCATCTACTAAATTAATTGGTGCAATTAGTACAGTGAACAAATTTTGTACAAGTTGCAAAACCAAGAAGGGAAGGGACAACCAAACGAATTATATATTCATCAAGAAACGCCAATGGGGCATATATATAACATATCAAGCAAAATGAAATGAAATAAAAAAACTCAAGGAAGGGACAAGCTTCCAACTAAATAGCTAGGGTGCTCCACTAGACAAAGTTAAATAAAGGCATCCCTTCCCTTCCATCAACCAACCTTTCTTTCTTAACTATCTGTATTTTGTTATTTAAGAAAGTCGGCTGGGAAAAAGGTTGAGGTGTCAGTGTTGTTGTAGCCTCCATTGCTGGTGCATCCTCTTTCACTTTCAGTTGTGTTTTTGTTTGGTCCCTTTTCTACGTTTATTATTATTAATGTAAGTTGTTTATGTAGTGATCATATCTTATTAATTAGCAAATGAAGCGACCTAAGGCCAGGAAGAAAAATATATTGGGAATTAAAAAGTCCCCTAATTGTTAAGACACAAGAGACTAACCACCAGATGGTTGTGTTGGGTTGTTGTGGAAATTGCAGGTATAGGTGGTTTTGGGACCCCCCACTGATTAAGGACAAGGAGGGGGCTTGAAACATGACCTTTCTTGATGGATAATTTCAACTGTTTGATTAGTCACATTCAAAATATTAATGAACAAAACTATGGAAAGTATTTCTGGTTTTTCTTTTGCATGGATAATAACACACTTTCTACCTCTCTCTCACACACACACACTAGGGATAGGGAGGGTATTAATGTTACCACACCGCCCACGTTTCTGTGCTACCATATATTATTATCCAGTTATGGTGGATTAATTTATAAGGAAACTAACTATATATTGGGTGGGATACATTTGAAAGGTATATGTTTGATGTTATATTCTGATCGGGTTAACTGTTATGTATTGGATACATTTTTTTTTTTTTTGATGCGATACGATACATAATAACATGGGTCCCATGAAGGGAACTATTTTTGTACAAGAATTCAACTGCGGTTGTGCTTTTTCCAGAAATAAGACAAGATGGAGAGGGAGAGAGAGATCGGGCTAAAGGGCTAATACTTTATTTTTTCATCTTTCTTTCCTTTCGGTTCGAGTAACTTGAAAGCAAGAAAGAAAGCATTTTATCCAATTATGTTGACACAAACACTTTAAAGAAAGCGCGTTTCCTTGTGGAAACTAATTAAATTAACACAATTCTTATATACAGAAGTATACATTAATTAGCTCTATAATTAAAACGTATAGAAAAGGTGCTAGCTAGTTGAATATAGGGGTGAGCAAAAAATCCGAAATCCGAATGAATCCGTACCGAAAAGAGGAAATCCGAACTGTTCCGTAACGAAACGGAATGGAATCCGAACTGTTTCTTGAGAAATGGGACGAAATGGAATTTTAATCCGAAAATCCTTGGAGCTCCGAGATCCGAACAAAATAGTGTGAATAGGTAGTGCCAAAAAAAATTGAACTGGAGCCCAACAAAATTTCAAATTCTTTACAATAAAAATTGGAGGAAAAATAAAAAATATGTAATAAACTTGATATTTTTAGCTCTTATTTCATTTTCATAACAAATTAATTAATAATTTTTGTACTGTATTTTTAAATATAAATTATACCATGATTTTATAAATATTATTTTGAGTACCAAATAAGTAAATATGGTTATCATATAAAAATTAAAAAAATATACAAAAAATTGAATTATTTTTATACAAATACATTAAATAATATTTTTATAATAATAATGTTACAAAATAATTTTATAAATAGAAGTGTTTAAGTTGCAAACACATGGTTCATTGTAGTTTTCTAAAAAAACGACCTGGTTTTAAGTGAGCTTATAGAAAATAGGCACATAAAAATATAATTTAGAATTTAGAGTGTTACAAGACTACGGAGGTATGATTAGTCAATTACTTATTTGAGACACACCGACCTAAATTTAGCCAA
This sequence comes from Turnera subulata, assembly GCA_028386065.3. Lineage (NCBI taxonomy): Eukaryota > Viridiplantae > Streptophyta > Magnoliopsida > Malpighiales > Passifloraceae > Turnera > Turnera subulata. The sequence goes on from JAKUCV010005168.1 coordinate 218,037, forward strand.
CATACAGTAATTACCGATCAACAGTGCCGACACGTGGCACAAACAGTATATACAACAGAAAATCCGGCCCAATGGCCCAACGATAATATCAATCACCAGGCCTCCGGTACATCAATATCAATAGCACAACGGAAGCATTTATAAACTCAATGTCAACATATGCAGAGCCCGATGCAAACTAATGGATCCGAGTCCTGTCCGAGGGGTAACGCTGCAGCCTCTCTCGAATGCATCATACCTGAACCACAAATAACTCAACCTACGGGATGAAAGCCCGCAGGTGAGGGGTGAGTCCGAAGTGCCCACCAACCATGGATAGACAACCAATATGCAACACTATAAAATACTCAAGGTCGAAAACAGGCATAACAGCCAAAATATATCAATCCATATGACTCGACTCAAACTGGTCCAAGACCAAAAAGACTTAAAACAAAAATCCAATTTCCAATTTTATCTTTTCGGGTCCCGTCACGGATAAGCTAGGGTCGTACCAGGTTATCAACCTGTTCCTGGTGTCAGATCAAAAAGAACCCGGGATCAACATCCCAATAACAAACTCAGGGATCAACATCCCAATCAAACCGGCATCAACATGCCCATCATAAGTAACCCAGATCATGGCCACCACAAAACAGTCTCAAACCATCCGGTCGTGCCACTACTTACCACGTGACAATTATATCATCATCATCCAAAAACAAATCTCAGGGATCAACATCCCTAACCAAAATACCGGGATAGACATCCCAATCCAAAACCAAGGATCGACATCCTTATCACGTTTTATTATTTAATCCATTATTTTTTATACCAAAAAGACACAGAGATAAACAACCCAAAACTCAATGCACGGAGATAAACATCCCAAAATCAAATCATGGGGATAAACATCCCTAAATCAATCAAGGCACGGAAATAAACATCTCGAATCGAACCACAGCAAATGCAACACTCAACAGTGCAACAATCATCAAACACAACAACCGAGTAATATAGGCACATATCGAAGGAAATCCATCCTCACCTGGTATGCCTCTGAAACCGGTAAATAGTCCATATGGCTTTATCTGTCCCTATATCATATCAACACATTTAATCACATATAATGCACATCGAAGAATGCAATGCATGTGGCTAACTAATAGTTTATTATTCGGGTTTTCCACAATTAACGTTGTCATCCTCTTTTTAAAACTGTTTCCATGAAACGTTGCTATTACAGCTGTAGGTAATTTTAACCTATTAAATATTTGTAGTCGATATTATAATATAAAATAGATAGCATTTCATAAAACAATTATTCCTAACAAAAATAATAAACATGTAGACAATAATAATTAAAGTAGTGAAAAACGTCAAACATATCATGATAAGCATATAAGTAATATATCGAATAACAAAACTATTAAATGGAAATAGTGCCATCAGTAATTAATTAACATAGCCGGTATATGGTATAAAATAATTATCACGTAATGCAAAATAAAAAATAATTTTTATGGATGAATATATTCTTATATAACCGGTAATTATAATTATGGTGGGAGTAATATTAGTAATATAGCTCTTAAAACAATGTAATAGATATTTAGTAATATAATAGAATAAAACTCGTATATAATAATATGATAGGTTAGTATAGCTTACAATAATAAAATCAATAGATGGAAATAATATGCATATCGAGAATAAGATAATATAGCTAGTATTTAATATCTTATCATTTATTAACATGAATATCCATGATACATATAGGGTAGTATAAGATAGAAAATATATATATAAATATACATGCGGGTTTCAATATTTCTATTTTCATTAGACAACAATGTAGTAAAATAATACCAGTATATTTCATAAATAGTAGTAAAATCAATGTCTAGATTGTTCATAAGATAAGTATTTAACACTATGACCCTTTCCCTAATTTTTAGCCCATAGTAAAATGTGGTATAGATTAACTTTTGATTAATTACATTAACAAAAACATATTCGAAAGAGCTGTAGATAGAATTACTAAACGTTTAAACAATCATCCCGAGAACATGGGCCTCCGCACCTCGGCCCCCTTCCGAGCCCAAACCCGAGCTCATAGGAGTTAATCGGGTCCAAGGAGTTACCACGGTATTTCGTTAACGGTTCTGTCTCGTGGGAAGATACCCGAGACCTCGCCGGAAAATTCCCGAGACAACGGGAGCTCGCCGGATTCCGGCCGGGTTACTGTTCACGGTAGTAGAACATCCTTAGAAATCCAGCAGGCCGTCCATCAACAACGCATCAGTCACCTGTGAACAGCAACTCCACTGCCCGTTGGACCTCGTCGTCAATAGCATCACAAAACCCACCAACATCCACTCACCATCCACGGCCAGCGCCTCCGTGGAAAAACCCACAACCGATCATCAACAAAGCACCGACGTCCACAACGGTTTGCAGCCATCTCCATCCCAAACCACCAGAATCGGCAACACAGACCCGGTCAGTCCAATCAAACCTGAATCGGGTTAGAGGGAGGAAGAAAAGAAACAATCAAAGAGGACAAGAGCTAGGATCGTCGTGGGTCTCACCCACGCGGCGGCGACGACGAGCAGCTGATCGGAGGAGACTAGGGCAACACTCACGGCGATGACAAGTTGGTGAGGTCGGCGGCCGTGATTGCTGAAGAAGACTCAGCGGCGGTCGAGCGATCGAGCAGCGGTGGCTCGTGTTGCTGCGACAGGGAAGAGGAGGCGGCGACCGCAAGAGGACCAGAGGCAAGGGAAAGCAGCAGCGTCGTTGGGCTACGTGCGGTGGCTGGCACGGGAGGCGATGGAGAAGAGGAGGTCAGATCCTCTGCCCGGTGGTGTCGAGCTCGGTGGTGGCATCTTTTGGTTACTGTGGCAGCACGGAGCAAAAGAGAAGGAGAGAAAGGAGGTGGCGTCACTGGTGGCTGTCATCGGCAGCAGCAGGGCAGAAGGAAAAGGAGAGGAGGAAGGAGAAGAGAAAGAGAAAGGAAGAAGAGGGTGATGGTGATGGCAGGGAAGACGTGTATGGTCTGAGGCAGGGGAAGGAGAAGGCGAAGTGATGTGTGTGATTGGAGGTAAGGAGCCGGTGAAAAAATAAGGGGAGAAAAGGAGAAAAAGACAAGGAAAGGAGGAAGGGGGGGCCGGCTGAGGGAAAAGCGGAAGAAGAGATAAGGAAAAACAAGAAAGAGAGTGGAGAGAAAAGGAAAAGAAAGGAAAAGAAAGGAAAAAGAATAAGTGGGAATATGGTGTTGTCGGGGCAAATTATTGGTGCCTTGTTGGCATCAAAACGACGTCGTTTTGGACGTCCTCAAGCCACGGTCAACACCCATAAGCCCTTGGTCAAAACGCAAGCATTTATGTGTTTTATGTTTTGACTATGCCAAAACTACGTCGTATTAAACGAAACTGCTCAAAACCTTGTGTTTCACACCCATGCTTAATTTTGGAAATAAATTTAGGAAATTCATTAGTAATAAATAGATTCTTTTATGAAATCTAAAATAAATTTTCAAAAACACATTTATTAATTATAGCGGAAATAAAAGATAAATTTTCTTTAAAATTCTAACTAATAATTGTTGGAATATAAATACTTGGCAAAATAATAATAAGAATTTCTTCAATCATGTTATCAATAAGAATATCGATAACAAAAATAAATAAATAATGATAATGATATTAAACAATAATAATCAAAACCTCTGGAAAGAAGGACGATATAAAAATTAACTCGGAATGGTTGAAATCATCGATTAACAACGGTAAATTTTATTAACCATCGTACAAGTCAAAATAACATGGTAAAACTCTCGAAAATTTTACCCGAGTCGTTACAATCTACCCTCCTTAAAAAGAATTTCGTCCCCGAAATTCCCGTAGGAGAAAAACCATCAACACTCAAAACTTCAAGGTTAGTTATGCCATTTTTCCAAAAACTTGTCATTTTCAAACTTGTAGATTTCCATCAACTTATTATTCAAAAACTTCTGATTACTAATACAACAACACAATTAAGCAACGAAATACGGATAGCCAGATGTATAATATGTATTTTATGAGAAGAAAACTCACACGAAGATGTTCTGCAGCAGGCCGGCGTCCCTCGACTGGATCCATAATGCACTAACTATATGGATATGCATGTAATCATGAAAATCATGTGGAGCGAGCTATGCACAACAAACACCAAGGACCTACCGCCCGCTCCGCTACCAAAATGAGACACCCACCTAAATTAACCCTACATACAGTAATTACCGATCAACAGTGCCGACATGTGGCACAAACAGTATATACAACAGAAAATCCGGCCCAATGGCCCGACGATAATATCAATCACCCGGCCTCGGGTAGATCAATATCAATAGCACAGCGGAAGCATTTATAAACTCAATGTCAATATATGCAGAGCCCGATGCAAACTAATGGATCTGAGTCCTGTCTGAGGGGTAACGCCGCAGCCTCTCTGGAATGCATCATACCTGAACCACAAATAACTCAACCTACGGGATGAAAGCCCGCAGGTGAGGGGTGAGTCCGAAGTGCCCACCAACCATGGATTGACAATCAATATGCAACACTATAAAATACTCAAGGTCAAAAACAGGCATAACAGCCAAAATATATCAATCCATAAGACTCGACTCAAACTGGTCCAAGACAAAAAAGACTTAAACAAAAATCCAATTTCCAATTTTATCTTTCCAGGCCCCATCACGGATAAGCTAGGGTCGTACCAGGTTATCAACCTGTTCCTGGTGCCAAATCAAAAAGAACCCGGGATCAACTTCCCAATAACAAACTCAGGGACCAACATCCCAATCAAACCGGCATCAACATGCCCATCACAAGTAACCCAGATCATGGCCACCACAAAACAGTCTCAAACCATTCGGTTGTGCCTCTACTTACCACGTGACAATTATATCATCATCATCCAAAAACAAATCTCAGGGATCAACATCCACAACCAAAACACCGGGATAGACATCCCAATCCAAAACCAAGGATCGACATCCTTATCACGTTTTATTATTTAATCCATTATTTTTTATACCAAAAAGACACAGAGATAAACAACCCAAAACTCAATGCACGGAGATAAACATCCCAAAATCAAATCATGGGGATAAACATCCCTAAATCAATCAAGGCACGGAAATAAACATCCCGAATCGAACCACAGCAAATGCAACACTCAACATTGCAACAATCATCAAACACAACAACCGAGTAATACAGGCACATATCGAAGGAAATCCATCCTCACCTGGTATGCCTCTGAAACCGGTAAATAGTCCATATGGCTTTATCTGTCCCTATATCATATCAACACATTTAATCACATATAATGCGCATTTAAGAATGCAATGCACGTGGCTAACTATTAGTTTAATATTCGGTTTTTCCACAATTAACGTTGTCAGCCTCTTTTTAAAACGGTTTTCATGAAACGTTGCTATTACGGCTGTAGGTAATTTTAACCTATTAAATATTTGTAGTCGATATTATAATATAAAGTAGATAGTATTTCATAAAACAATTATTCCTAACAAAAAATAATAAACATGTAGACAATAATAATTAAAGTAGTGAAAAACGTCAAACATATCATGATAAGCATATAAGTAATATATCGAATAACAAAACTGTTAAGTGGAAATAGTGCCATCAGGAATTAATTAACATAGCCGGTATATGGTATAAAATAAATATCACGTAATGCAAAATAAAAAGTAATTTTTATGGATGAATATATTCTTATATAACCGGTAATTATAATTAGGGTGGGAGTAATATTAGTAATATAGCTCTTAAAATAATCTAATAGATATTTAGTAATATAATAGAATAAAACTCGTATATAATAATATGATAGGTTAGTATAGCTTACAATAATAAAATCAATAGATGGAAATAATATGCATATCGAGAATAAGATAATATAGCTAGTATTTAATATCTTATCATTTATTAATATGAATATCCATGATACATATAGGATAGTATAAGATAGAAAATACATATGTAAATATACATGCGGGTTTCAATATTTCTATTTTCATTATTTTCATTAGACAACAATATAGTAAAATAATACCAGTATATTTCATAAATAGTAGTAAAATCAATGTCTAGATTGTTCATAAGATAAGTATTTAACACTATGACCCTTTCCCTAATTTTTAGCCCATAGTAAAATGTGGTATAGATTAACTTTTGATTAATTACATTAACAAAAACATATTCGAAAGAGCTGTAGATAGAATTACTAAACGTTTAAACAATCATCCCGAGAACATGGGCCTCCGCACCTCGGCCCCCTTCCGAGCCCAAACCCGAGCTCATAGGAGTTAATCGGGTCCAAGGAGTTACCACGGTATTTCGTTAACGGTTCTGTCTCGTGGGAAGATACCCGAGACCTCGCCGGAAAATTCCCGAGACAACGGGAGCTCGCCGGATTCCGGCCGGGTTACTGTTCACGGCAGTAGAACATCCCTAGAAATCCAGCAGGCCGTCCATCAACAACGCATCAATCACCCGTGAACAGCAACTCCACAGCCCGTTGGACCTCGTCGTCAATAGCATCACAAAACCCACCAACATCCACTCACCATCCACGGCCAGCGCCTCCGTGGAAAAACCCACAACCGATCATCAACAAAGCACCGACGTCCACAACGGTTTGCAGCCATCTCCATCCCAAACCACCAGAATCGGCAACACAGACCCGGTCAGTCCAATCAAACCTGAATCGGGTTAGAGGGAGGAAGAAAAGAAACAATCAAAGAGGACAAGAGCTAGGATCGTCGTGGGTCTCACCCACGCGGCGGCGACGACGAGCAGCTGATCGGAGAAGACTAGGGCAACACTCACGGCGATGACAAGTTGGTGAGGTCGGCGGCCGCGATTGCTGAAGAAGACTCAGCGGCGGTCGAGCGATCGAGCAGCGGTGGCTCGTGTTGCTGCGACAGGGAAGAGGAGGCGGCGACCGCAAGAGGACCAGAGGCAAGGGAAAGCAGCAGCGTCGTTGGGGCTACGTGCGGTGGCTGGCACGGGAGGCGATGGAGAAGAGGAGGTCGGATCCTCTGCCCGGTGGTGTCGAGCTCGGTGGTGGCATCTTCTGGTTGCTGTGGCAGCACAGAGCAAAGGAGAAGGAGAGAAAGGAGGTGGCATCACTGGTGGCTGTCATCGGCAGCAGCAGGGCAGAAGGAAAAGGAGAGAAGGAAGGAGAAGAGAAAGAGAAAAGAAGAAGAGGGTGATGGTGATTGCAGGGAAGACGTGTATGGTCTGAGGCAGGGGAAGGAGAAGGCGAAGAGATGTGTATGATTGGAGGTAAGGAGCCGGTGAAGAAATAAGGGGAGAAAAGGAGAAGAAGACAAGGAAAGGTGAAAGGGGGGTCGGCTGAGGGAAAAGCGGAAGAAGAGATAAGGAAAAACAAGAAAGAAAGTGGAAAGAAAAGGAAAAGAAAGGAAAAGAAAGGAAAAAGAATAAGTGGGAATATGGTGTTGTCGGGGCAAATTATTGGTGCCTTGTTGGCATCAAAACGACGTCGTTTTGGACGTCCTCAAGTCACGGTCAACACCCACAAGCCCTTGGTCAAAACGCAAGCATTTATGTGTTTTATGTTTTGACTATGCTAAAACTACGTCGTATTAAACGAAACTGCTCAAAACCTTGTGTTTCACACCCATGCTTAATTTTGGAAATAAATTTAGGAAATTCATTAGTAATAAATAGATTCTTTTATGAAATCTAAAATAAATTTTCAAAAACACATTTATTAATTATAGCGGAAATAAAAGATAAATTTTCTTTAAAATTCTAACTAATAATTGTTGGAATATAAATACTTGGCAAAATAATAATAAGAATTTCTTCAATCATGTTATCAATAAAAATATCGATAACAAAATTAAAAAAATAATGATAATGATATTAAAAAATAATAATCAAAACCTCTGGAAAGAAGGACGATATGAAAATTAACTCGGAATGGTTGAAATCATCGATTAACAACGGTAAATTTTATTAACCATCGTAAAAGTCAAAATAACATGGTAAAACTCACGAAAATTTTACCCGAGTCGTTACATTATTTATCAAGCTAATAGGAAAAGAAAGTAAAGAAGAAAAAATCCCAAAACAAAGTAACTAAGAGTATAACATTGGTAATAGTAATAAATTATGTGTATTAAAATAATTTTATATAATGACTTACTCTTCTATTATTTGGTGAATATATAACGATTATAAGTTATTTTGAATTCATTATCGAGGAGTCTTTTTTATGTATATTTTATGGTTGAATTATTTTTTCTTATATTTCTCTAATTCGGTATGAAATTCATGTATTATATGTATGTTATTTGGATATTTGGTTTAGTTTTTTCATTATTTTTCCAACTATGGTTTTATGAAAATTCCGAAAATCCAAAAATCGATGTTCCGTGGAGATCCGAAAATCCGTATTGAAATATGGTCTCCGAAAATTATGGAGCTCCGAGAATTACAAATGGAATGGAATACCGTAAGACAGAAACCGAAATATTTGGAGCTCCGTTTCGAAACTGGTATTTGGTACGGAGACTGTACCATGCTCACCCCTAGTTGTATACTGTGAGAGAGGCATAAATAAAGGGTGTTTAATTTGTGATTTTGTAATTCCCAAGAAAATGAAAATCAGCAGCTTCGTCGTTGGATTGGAGATGGTGGAGAGGAAGGAAGGAGTAGAAGAAGTGGGGTTCACATTCACAGCTGTTGCTTTGTCATCTTCCTGAAACCTAAGATTGAGAATCTGTATTTAGTGTGGTCCCTTTTGCAGATTTTAGCTTCACTCATTGTCAAGCTGAGTTCTATTCTATCATATAGTATATAAAAAAAATTAAATCAAGTAATTAATAAACCCCCCCTAAATAAATATATAAATATATATACAAAAATAAAAATGAAAAAAAGAAAAGAAAGAAAGTGGTCCCAAATAAAAATGGAATACTTGGAGGAGATATGAATACAATAGAGGGAAGACGAAGAGAAGAAGAGATGATATCCGGAGAGGGGGTGTAGTCGCTTTCATCATCCCCACATACATATCCTTCGTCCTTTCTTTTTCTTTTTTCTTTTTTCTTTTTTTTCTTTTTTTATTTTCCTTTTGCCTCTTCTTTTTCTAGACAACGATCGATCTTTCTACTTTGTCATGCCTCAATTTTCTATTCCTTCCACTACCTTCGTCCCCTCCTCTCTACAGTGTTTATAAGTACACAAAAGTCAATACATTTCCTATAAATGCTATCATGCATGACACGTTATCAACGCAAGAAAACACAAAAGTACTAGCATATATATAATGACCACGAGAGAGTTGGTCCCGTTGCCATGTCTATATATTATATAGAACACCAAATAATTTAGATTAGGGAGTCAATAAGAATTGCAGGTTGTGGGTTCTCAAAAAAAAAAGAATTGCAGGTTGTGTAGTAATCGCGCGAAATATATATTAATATTATTTTGCGTGCAGTGTTGGATATACAATATCTTCTTAATTATACGCTGTAGATGATTCATCAGATATTGTGCGTAGGAGGCCGGGGGATTGCAGTACTGGAAGGATCGTTTGTACAAAGACTGTCTGAAACTACCCATCATATTCATACGGCTTAATTTGTTTGTTGTTTGTGGGAAGGTTAGTGTTGAAGTCACGACAAACCAACAGAGCAGATCCATAGGATCAAATCTATTGGTATTTAAATATTTTATTTTACTTTATTTTATTCTTAGGTTAGGTCGGTTATTGTCCACACATATTGTTTTCGTGTTATTGAAGCTGTATTTTTTTAATATTAGGATTCATTTTTCTTTTGAGTTTTTACCATTAAAGATACGCTATGTTAGTTACGTCTAATGGTTTAAAATCCTAATTATTAAACACTATTCCTATCCAATCTTGTTTGCCTATTCCGCTTAGAAATTTTTGTTACTTTGATTGGTAGCAGAGCGAAACTTTCACAACTAGATTTGCAAAACGACAACATGACAGGAAGAGGTAGAAGTTGTGAGCGAGGAAATCAAAATCAGCAAGATGTCCTAATTGAGATTCAGCGCCAAATTGAAGCATTATCGTGAGATATGCGTGCGCTACGGCAACAAGAATCAGTGGTAGCCCGAATGGAGATTCGGGAAGGCAACCCCAACCCTGCAGATATACTGAAAGGTAGTCAAGGGGAGGAATCAACGGAGACATTGATGACAAAACCCCTTTTCATAATGTTGAAACTGCAAACAACGCAGCAAAAGGCAGACTTTAGATCATACTTTCTGGAGGAATTAAGATAGAAGTTTCAGATTTTTTTAAAAAAGATACATATGGAAGACTATTTAGATTGGGAAGCAAGTTTGGAGAATTATTTTGAATGGAAACCATTGATTTTAAAGCCAAAGGGGTTATTTGTTATTTTAAAATTGAAAAGTGATTTTTGTCATCTGATTATCTGATGGAGTTGTATAAGCGATTTCATTCTTTAAGACATCGAAGCATGACAGTGGAGGAGTGTACAGCTGAATTCAACAACTTATTAATAAGAGTTGATCTTAGAGAGTCTAAAGAAAAACAATTGACAACTCGTTATCTTTCAGGTTTAAACCAAGCTGTTAGGGGGTGAGAGATGGGTGTTGTTCGCTCGTTCAATTTGGAAGATGCGCACCAATATGCATTGATGGCTGAAAAACGAGTGCAACGCTATGGAACAAGGCGTCCTTTGTCTGGAAGAATAAATGGAATTGCGCAGAAAAGTGCTGGTGTTTTTCATGGTTATAAACCTGACCAAAACCCAATCAAAGTGGTGCTATGTTTCATGGTGTTGGTGCAAGGAATTCAACCAATGAAGAGAGAAGTGAGAAAGGTCACAATTCTAATCAATTGAAGGCTCAAATTAATTCTGGTCCTACAACTTCTAAGGCTGGTAATGAATCTCGTATTCGTTGTTTTGCTTGTGGAGGAAAGGGACACTTCTCTTTTAGTTGTCCACAAGGTAGAGTGAATTCAGTGAACTTGGAAGATGAAGAAGAGGAGTCATTTGAACCTGTTAATGATGAGTAGGATGAAGATGATGGATATCCAAATGAAGAGAATGATGATGAAGATGGATATCAAAACGAGGAGAAAGTGGCTCCAAGGTTGTTATTGGTGACAAACAGTTGTGAGGAAGAAGATTGAAACTCTCCACCAATCTATGATACTTATATTGATGATAATGATGCCTTTCCTCTTGAAGAAATTGCTATGAGCATGCAAGAAGAGGGTAAAGAGAATACTACAGCAACAATACTAGAAGAACGAACGAACAAGATTATAATAAAGAGAAGGTTGCAGCAATAATAACAGATTTCCAAGACCCTTTTAATTGTATTGCTCAGTCATTTTCGAAGATAGAATGTAGGAACGATTTTGTGCATGTAATCTTTGAAAAGTATATAGAAATTTGGCCAAAGATGGATAACTATTCTGGCATGTACGGGATCTCCCATGTGGAAGACGATATAGATGTAACTCATTCCGTATGAATTTTATGGAGAACAAATCTGGACAGGAAAGTGCTAGATTGAAAACAGAAGTTCATAAAATCATCCAAAGAAACTTGAGGAATGTGGATTTTGGTCAACTTCATATTAAGAAGTCTTCATCCACTACTAAGGAGTTTGGTTATTGTGAAGTGTGTGTTGGATGCTTAATTCTTTTTTATAAGATATTTAGGAGGTTTTGGTTTGTTTCAAATTATAAGTCGCTTTGATAGTTTATAGAAATATTTAAGTACCTTTTTCCATTTAACCTTTATTCAATTAGTAAACTTGTCAAGTAGGTAAATGTTTTACCGAGGATTAAACTTGTCATATAAGTAAGTATTTTAATAAAATTAGGTTCATTAAATCTATTTCTTAAGAGAAGTGCACAAACCTAAAAGGTCTTATAAAATATAACAGAGGGAGTAAAAGACAATTTGTGTTTGAAGTTCAAAAGTAAGAAAGATTGACAAGGTTTGATTAGACATCCACATGATGGGGCAAGATCAACTTGTGGACAAGTTATTTTCACCCTGGGGGATTGGTGCATTGATGCAAGAGCATAATTTCTAGTACTTGTATTTAAATATTTTTTTTATCTTATTCACTGAAGCAATATTCCTTTTATTTAGGATTTCTTTTTTATTCAAGTTTTTAGTAATATAAGTAGGTTATGTTAACTCTAATTTCTAATTTCAACGACTAATACTGTTTCAGCATTCCACATTGAGTTCTTTCTCTATTCTATTCTCTACCCTACATCACTTTTCCTCGTCCCCATGATTACATGATTTGGAAGTTTGTTACTTACCACAAAAAAGAGACGAAAATGTGCGTATTAATGTGTATACATATAAAATGGAGAAGAACAAAAAGAAGGCATCCAGGCGAGCGAAGGAAATAATGTAAAACCCATATAATTTACAAGCATTTTTATGTGGCATTGGTCAATCATGGGTTGACACTGCCACAGAAAAATCCTTGTTATGACATAAAGTTGTTACTTTACAACAAATGAACAAAAGAATACACTGGCTTTACCCACAGAAGTTTAATCCACGTTAGGACAGGGCAACAAGTATTCTCATTTTAGGGTGGGGGAATGCTGACACTACAAGATGTGACTGGTATTGGATTTATGAAGGATTATTGATGGGAAAAAGAAAATACAAATCCAAGTATCTATAGCGTTACAAAAAATTATATCCAAACTGCTGTTGTCAATTTGTCATGCCACATCAACATCAGATACCAGTAGTTTGAAAATAACATCCCTATAAAGCTTTTCAAGCGTGCACCAAAGCTTTGACAAAGATAATATGCTCTCTACTACCCAGGTGAAATTGCATGGGCAGCCCTTGCATTTCGGATGTAGAAGGACCACAACAAGACCAAGAAGGTCCTCCTCCACAAGGTCCTACACCAATGTCATTTCTAAAGACACTTCACTAAAAATAACTAGGACCATCCATTATTGCTTTACCTTTTCACGAGTTGAAACAAACAACCGACTTCTTTCGATCAGCCGATTGTTCCAAAAGTAAAAGCTGATTACAAAAGCAAGGAAAAAGAGGGGGGAAAATAAAAAAGAAAAGGAAACTAGGAGGAAAAAAAAAAAAAAAGATTCCATGGTCTATCAATATGGTGGCACTATATACTTCCCTTTCTTACAATCGGAAACTTGAACTAAATCACTAGTATGGTTAATGCGTTTTCTAGTGTCATGGATACAATGGGACAACGATACAAAAACCATTTACAGAACCGTCTTGAGAGATGCCCCAATTCAACAGTTCACATCAAAACACACTTATCTTTCGATTTTGCTTCGGGCTTAGAAGACACAGCGCTTCTTCCACTGCTTCTCGGAGCCTGCAAGCAGGAAATCATTCCTGGTTAAATCTTTTGTTGCAACGATGAGATTCATGATGAGAAGCAAAGTAGTGGTTCCCTGCTTTATTTGATAATGGACACTGATATGAAGGTGTATCATCAAACATCACATTGCTAACATCATTTCCAGGTTTTCTAATAAATAATCATGCATTTGAGGAGGCAAACTCATTGGTAATGGAAATATCTCAACTCTCAGCCAAACTATAATAGTGTACTGTGCAAAATTGTTCCAAGCACCAAGAGATTATTGAATCAGAAGACACCACCAAAATTTCTAGTTCCTGTTCTTGAACCTCTGCTGCAGTAATGATCCCTAGAGAACGACACTTTCCTTCAGGAATCACATGCAATACATTTAGCGGTACTAGATTTAGTCAGGACATGTACATAGACACTCCAACACATTGTATGGTTGATTTCACGAATTATTGACCTAAGGCACAAAACGGGTCTCCAAACTAGTATGTGCCGATCAAATAATTTTTGTAGCATGGTCGCTCAATGTCAAATATAAATATAGTAAAATCAAAGATAGTCTACCTGGGGACCAGTTATTAGTCTTGAACCACCTCCAACGGATGGTTGCTGAGCATTATGCTGCCTTGACTGGGGCTGTTGTTGATCAAACTCCTGCTGTTGAAGAGCTATCGCCAGTTGCAGATCAGAACTGCCACAATAAGACACTTACTAGGTAAATTTAAACTGTAAGAGAAGACAGATAATGATCAGATAGACGTAAGCAGGGCATCGGACATAATAACATTTATAATTGTCCACCCTACAACCAGAGTTTAAATCTCATCAAGGACAAAGTCAGAATAATTACTTATAATCCAAACCCGCTTGTGTAGCACTGTCTATGCTGGCAAGATAGTCCTGAATGGAGAAAACTCAAAATAAGGTTCAACAAAGTCCAAACAGAAAAGTTCTGAGACTGCTCATTGCTATGAAAAGAAATACATACAGCAGTACTGGCCACAGCATTGTGCTCATCCCAGGTTTCATTTGCATGACTTTCTACTTTGAATTCCCTGAAATTACCCGTCATGAACAACGTATCCCCGTTGACCTGAAAATCATTGGCAGTGAGAATCACAAAAAGGACAGTACTAATTAACCATATAACAGAAAAAAAATAATATAGCTTTCTGCATCCTGATTTCAACCCTAACTGGATTCTGTACTGAACCTGTCTCAGAACTTGTTCCATGAAATGCCTCGTAAAATAGAGAAAAAGGAAAGAAGAAGATTGAATAAACAAATCATACCTCATTTAGTTTTTCCCAAACCAGATCAGGTTGATTTATATAACCTTGGTCTGTGGCTAAAAGATAAAGTTCACCATCATACTGCAAATGAAAAATAGCATATAACGTGAATAATGCTCAGCCGAAGCAGCAAAATAAAATTAATAAGCCTCTCTGGCCATCAACATCTGCTGCATTTTAACCAATTAGATGGGATGACTTTGTAAAGTAGACAGAAAGAAAAAGAAACAAACGAGTACCTAACCTTAAACATGGTGCTGAAGTGGTTATTGCGGAAAAAAACACACAACTCACGTTCTTTTAGACCATCTTGCAAGCAGAAAAGGCTGCAAAAAGAATAGACAGTAGACAGTAGTCTAAGAGAACTGTTGCAAAGTCAAAAGCAAAGAAAACAACAAAACAGAAAAATAAACAAAGAAAATAAGATATCCTACAGCAAAGCAGTGGAAAAACACACCCATAAAAGGTCAATTGACTAGCGCTGTTCTTCAGAAAGTTCCTTATCAGCTCTCCTGATATGGATTAAATATAAGAAGCAAGGTTTTCAGTAAACATTTGAAAGACACATAATTCATGTATATAACCACTATTATAACTAGGATAGGCATCAAATTGTCAGATGGCCAGTAATCAATTTAAAAGACTGTAATATGACTCACCTTGATGTGGAGTTATCTCAGCCTTGGGAGAAACCACTGTTTTATCACCTTGTTCAGCTAGAATAACCTCACCTTCATACATAGGTTCTCGGTCTTCATAAACTGAAGTTCCTGAATCCAAAATGCACTCTTCTCCTTCATATATCGGTTCACTGCCGTCAACACTTGATGTAACAATTTCAGGCGTGTCTATGTTCTGCAGTCTGCCACTAGATGAATCTGATTCTGGGATTGAAGAAGATAACCCTGAGGATCCTGCTATGTCATGTCCATTTGAAATATCTGCTGGTTCACAAACATTAGTTGAAGCGGATTGATTCTCAACCTTTTGACCTCCAAGAGAAAAATCAATAGTCTCTTCACTCACGCATGTAGTTATTTTTGCAGACGAAACCGGGAGTGTATCTTCAACAAGGACCAGATTCTCCAACCTACCATTCTTGCTTGCATCATTTGCAGAGAAATGGTCTCCAGATTCAGTATGAGCTGACTGATCGAGGCTATAACTCTCATCAGTCTTAGAGGAAGAGCATGTCTCTCCAGGAAGAGTTTCAGTATAGGTCAGATGATGGTTATCGTTGCTCAAGGTACTACGATTGTTATCAACACCAACATGCTCTGGAATGTTGGCATCTAAGTGCACAGACCCTCCCTCACATGTACGTTCATCTGTGACAGACACAAACCCTCCATTAACATCAGTTACAAGAGAATCCACTGATTTTGGAAATTCAGACTCTGACAATTTTAAGGCCCTCAATAGCTCTGCCTCCTCTTCCAGGTCTCCTTTCCTTGCTTTATGCTCATCAGGAACTGAACGTGGAGAATCATTAAAGGATGTTGCTTTTGAGAGGCATGGAGAAGGAATACCGAGTGTTGCTGTTGTGGCAGCAACAAAATCAACATCATCCTCCTTGGCATTATTGTTACTTCCATCCCCCATATTTAGCGTCTCTAGGGCAACAAGTTCTCCCATAAGAGCATTATACGACTTAGGTCCAATTGCATTAGCAGTTTCATAATCCTAGAACATGTGCAAAAAAAAAAGTCATTTATTGATTATCCCATGCATTATTGCATTCATTCATGATAATTAGAACTAAGGCATTCTTCCGCTGCAAAAACAAATTTTACATTGCAGTAATAAACCATATCACTCATGTCAACTAAAAGTTTTCTACAACAATAAGGAGAATTCCACATGGTAGAGACTAAACCCAAAAGAAATAGAAAAGAATACGATGCCAATCCAAGTGTTGCTCAAATATTGATAATAACTTCAGAATCTAGAAGCACCTAGATCTATGAAAAGATAAAGTCAAATAGATCTGAGAATCTTATCGACAGCAAAATGCATGAATTTATTATGCAATTAAAAGGGTTTTCCTACAAGTGGTAAACAAGCAACAAGAAATAGAAAAGTGCAGCTATTATTGTGTTTTCCTGGTGTCTATAACCAAGTCAAAACGTTCAAAGCGTTCAAACTTGATCAATTAATGACAGTTTTGGAGACCAACTAGGCTGCAAACCTCAAGCATTCATTTCCATAACCAACAATCAAGTGAAAATAGACACTAGTTTAAAACCTTAATTTAGGCTCATTTTTTTACAGCATTACCAAATTCACAATGGAAAACTAAACGCTGAAGTGCTTATTAATTTACTTATGTGTCTCGATGATATTTCCATGGAAACTAGTTCTTCAAGAGAACCTTCTCTAGTTATATTCATTATCTACTGCAAAAGGATGGTGAACCATAATGACAAATCCTTATCAAAAGCTCTGACAAGCTATGCCTACACACAATTTTTTTTCCTCAGGCCAAGAAGGAAACAACAAACCACACTCATAATTCATAACAAGAAAGGTACAAATAGCACAAAGAAGGTACCACAGATTTTTGACATGCTACCTAATACAAGCCATCTAAGCTCTTCAGATTCCACCGTATTTCAAAACTTTCAACATCTTCAGTCACCACCTCATTCATACTGACTGTTCTAGAATGTCTACAACCTAAGAATAAAGCTTACTCTTCACATCATGGTTTTATCTCCACCAAAAATTAGACCTGTACTATACAATTATCTCTGTTGTAAAAAACTACACAGTTTCCATCCTAGTGAACCTAATCGGTTTTGTCCACTGACTTATAATATCCACAACAATAATTAAAGAAATAACACACTATTCACAATCCACACCAACACCCAAGCCTAATTATCCACAGGAACAGGAATATTTCACATTTCTTGCAGCACCCACATCTTCCTAATGCTCAATTATCAAAAGTTTCATTCGTCAAGTTAATATACACCTTCATGCATATAGGCTAAAATGTTAAAATCATGTAATTAGGTCTTGAACATCTAGAAAACCATGCACATATACTACTAAATATTGTACAATCATGTAATTAGGAAACAAACTTAACTTTGGAAAACATGAACATAAGACTGCATGTCATTAAAACGAAACCAGCTGAAGTTCTGTTGATCTATGTAAAGTTTCATAGAGGAATAGCAGTTCCCAGTAATGAGCGATGTCGCAAAGAGATTCCATATGAACCTGTAAGTTAACAAGATGCGAGAGTAGTGGTTTAATGGGCTAAATAGTGGTTGAATACTTCATTCATTCCCCCTTCTTTACCTCGATTACATGTATTATTAAACTTTAGCAGAGCAAACAAAAAACACTACATAAGGCATAAGCTAACAGTTCAAAAGGGCCTATATCCAGTTACAATCATGATTTATCTGCTAATTAACATCACTATCTGACCTTACTGATAAACAACAGAAAGAAAATAAACGAAGTATTACTTATGAATTAATATATAACAGTTGAGCTTTGAAAGAGCATACCTGGGGATCAACTATCCAACCATGGTATAAAGGAATGTCAAGCAAATCGAATATAGCACATTCTGGGGTAAACTCAAAGTCATCTATCCTGTACATGTCAACATAAAATTATTGAAATAAGAAAACGCATACGCATGAAGAAACAAACACACACACTCAGAGACAGATGCGGAAGAAAATTCAACCTTCTAAACTTTATATTTACATCAATGCCAGTTGCAAGCCGTGGAAGCAGATCAATTGCATCGGCAATATTTTGTTGTTGATTTTCAACATACCCTGCATCTTTATTCTGCATGAAAAAAGAAAAGCAACCAAAGCCAAATATTTAGCGAAAGGATACCATCTCAAAGCAACCAAAAACGACAGGAACTCGTTCTTACATTTACATTACTGTTGGAATCAATCAATCGCTCTGCAACCAGTGATAGCAACTTCTCCTGAGAAACCTCAGATATATCCGGGCTCAAGTTTAGGTTGTTCTTTAACAATAGGACATTACCTGTGGCAAAACCGACAAGCTTATGATTAAACAACTTCTCTAATCCATAATTAGCAAAATAGAGCTTCTACATATTTATATTGGTTCTATCACACTTTTTAAACAATTTTTTTTCATTACAAGTAACAGTATAAAGATCAAGAACAATAGCGAATGCTAACAGTAAGAAAAATGAGGCCCTTCTTTACAGTCAACAAATTCTAAAAGTAAATTCTACAGTCAGAAGCAAGAAAAATATGATTTCCAGTATATGGAGGATCCGCCTAAGCATGCTTAAGACAATTACAGGCCTGGATGAAACATAATGTATTGGCGCACAAAGAACACCAAACCTTTTGCACACTGAGAGTAACACAATCAAGCTTCATCCTAATATGGACTCAACCACTACACTTCCACTCGCTAATCAACTTCGTTAGAATCCTCATTTCTTGTTCATCACATGTCAGTCTATTACCGATTCTCCTCCGCCTTTCCTATCTCTCTACAAAGGAAGAATCAAAAGCTGACCGAAAGGACCTCAACTGATTAGATGATTCTTTCAATTTCGAAGCCACAAAACTAAGAAACGCTTCCTAAGATTTTCTAAAAAAAAAAGAAAAACAACCTAAACACCGAAAATCAAACAAGCGAATCATCAATCTCGCTTCGTATATCGCATCATCAGCAAGTCAAAACTACACCTAATAAATCAACTCAACCTCGATTGCCCTAAGTCACTGAGTATAACAAACTCCCCTACTTTCACGGTGAAATTAAACAAACAAACAAAAAATACCGAACCGAAACCTAACACGACATTTCAATTAATCATTCTTGTTCTCTTCTCTCGTTTCTTTTTCAAGCTCGACGAAATGCACAAAGCTGTAACGGTCAGAGAGAGAGAGAGAGAGAGAGAGGGAGGGAGAGGATGATTACAGATGGCGAGGAGAGGACAAGGTCCATTGTCGTTTTGGAGGACGATAGGAGTGGTTCGGCCTAAAAACGAGATCGTTTTGGTCTTGTGCACGCACTCTTTCTCTTTCGCTGCCGCCGACACTTGCTGCTGCTGCTCCTCCTGTTGTGGCGGTTGTTGCTGCGGTGGTTCTTCGCTTGTTGATGGCGGAGGAAGAGGAGGAGGAGGAGAAGAAGTAGAAGCAGAAGCCATTTTTTCGTCGCGAGAGAGGTTTCTTTGCTCTGCTTTTTACCTGTTTCTTTTTTTTCTTCTCTTTTTTTCTGGTTTAGTGAAATGGGAGAGTTAAAAACGACAATTGGTTTGGTGATCTTGTTTATATATATTTTTTTTCCTAATACGTGTGAAAGAAAGCAAGAAAAGGAAGAAAAGGGAAGCTTTTTTATAGAACAAGAAAACGTGTTTCATTTTTAACTGTTTTGACGGTAATACCAAAACTAAATCTTTTCTTCTTTTTCTTTTATTTTTCTCTTTTTTTTTTTATAACTCGCGCATTTGCTTTATTGATTTTCACTCTTCTACTTTTTCCGCGGGCTATTTGTTAATTTTTGACTGAGTTTTTGCTTTGCGTATAATATCTTTGTTTTATTACTTTTTTCAATAAATTTTTTCTCTTTTTGTGCAAGTTAGAATGTCTTTTTTTGGCCATGTCTTTCTTTTTTTCTACATTCTTGTGTGGGTTCAAATTTTCAAATGGAGTTTTAATTTTAAATAAAATATTAATTAATGGATAATTAATCTTGCATAACCGCACTCCACTTGTCCAAATAGATTGGGTGGCGTTTTCTATGATGAACACACAAAATGTATTTTGCCAGAAAAAAAAAGGAAAAACAAACAAAATTTAACAGTTACTATTATTCTCAACAAAGAAGAGAGGGCATAGCAAACGGGGAAGTTAGGAAATGGCTGATTATGTAAAAATTGGGGATTGTTAAGGGAAAATAATCATAAAAATACAGAAGTAGTTATTTCATTAAAGGTAGTAATAATACGACACATTAAGCGGCTATTGTTACCTTTGCTTATGATGCCTTTCTAAGCTTTCAATACGTTTCGCATTTTCTGTATAGAGTCAAGTCAACTATTAAATTCAGACCAAAAGAAACTATTAATTAACATTGGATTTATTTCCTTAGTACTCATGCGCTCCACTCATGCTTTTATTAAAGAAACAAAATTTTTCATCAAAAAAAAAAGAAACAAAAATCTCAATTCATGTTAGTTCTAAATTTACTAAAGGGAGAAGCATGATTCACCCGGTGATGGAATTGATATGGGAATGAAATTAACGTATTTTCCTCTTATAGTAACAAAATAATTAATATTAATTATCTCACTTACCTTCTAGCTCCTAACAAATCTTGCGAAAGTGCAGGAAAAGCATTCCTGTTTTCTAGTTATGGGATGTGACTGTTTACCTTCAAATTAGAAAGTTATGAGAAGTTCTCCTACATCAAAAAAAAAAATTAATTTGCTAATTGTTCATTAAAAAAAATGAAGGTTTAACTCCTCAAACAAAACTAGCAATGTCAAAGTTATTTGTAGTGTACTAGCATCCCTCCTAATAGGGTTTCAAAGGATCATAGGTTTTGTAACAGCCCGGGTAAAAATTTGGATTTTTACCGGGACTGTAAAAGTCATTTTACCGTGATTTACCGTTGAAATAATCTTGGGTAATTAATTCAAGGTAAATCGGGAGTCGTTTTTCGAAACCGAGAGTTTTCCCGCGCTCGTGAATTTCCCGTGGATTTTTCGGAACTAAATTGGTATTTTTCGGGTTTCGGAATTTCTCGGAAAATCACACCGGAAAATAGCTAAGGAGGTATCGATTATTTTCTGGACCGGATCGGACTCGCCCGTAATATGGATGAATTGCATTATTTGCAATTCACAAGCTTAATAGTAAAATTTTCAGTTTAAAAGAAGCAGAAGAAGAGAAGGAGCCGGGAGAGGAAGAAAAAAAAAAAAGAAAGGAGAGAAAAGAGAGAAAAGAAAAAGAGGGAAAAGAAAAAAAAAAGAAAAAAAATATAAGAAATGGAAGAGAGCCAATCAGAAAGCAGAAAAAAGAAAAGAAAATGAGAGAAAAAAATAATAAAAAGAAGAAAATAGAAGAAAAGAAAAAGAAAATAAAGGAAATGAAAAAAAAAAAGAGAAGCTGCTGTTCATCGTCAACCCCCGGCCTCTCCTCGTCACTGTTCACCGAGTGGAGCTCCGGGCCGTGTCTCGTCTCACCACCGCCGCCGTCAGGACCGCCACACCGACGCGACCTGAACCCCGCCTCCACCGCTCCATTCCGCCGCGAGACGCGCCTGTGGGAGCCATCGACCCGACGGCGAAACCCGCGGATCGGGCTTTCCTCACGCTTCTGCACCGCTGCCGGAGACGTCGCGCCGCCAACCTGTCGCCCGTGGAGTCGCCCCGATGTCGCCGACTCTGCGGCATCCTTCCCTCGCGTCGCCGTCGCCCCTGTCGCCGTCACAGCCGCTCGACCCGCCAAGGTAAGCAGATCCGCTTCGTGTCTCGGGTCGTGGGATTCGGGTTGATGGTTAGTTGGGCTCGGGCTGGCGGGCTACAGGCTGCGCGCGGGCCTGCTCACGCGGGCCTGCTGCTGGTCAGTCTTGGCCTGGGCCTGTCCTTGGGCTTGGGTTCTGGGCTGGGCATGGGCTTACTGTTCATGGCCCAGTCCAGTTGAAAAATAAAATAAAATGATATATATATTTATTTATTTAATTTCGGAAATAAAATCAATTTTGGAAAAAAAATATATTTACTTTGAGAAAATTATGGACAGTATAATTCTGGTATTTTCAGGAAAACATAAATATATTTACTTGGATAAATAATTAAGATTATGTTTTGGGAAACTATTATTAATTGGAAAAAAATATCAATACCATATAAATAATTTCTGTAATTTTAATATGTATATTATTTAGTCTGGAAAATTATAATTTTGGTGTATGTATATAAATATGTATTTTGTAAATTAAAAGTAATTATGTTTTGTGTTGGAAATTAAATTGTATATATATCTAGAAAATATAAATACTATAAATATTTTCTACAAATTATAAATAGCTTATTATTTTTCTGGAAAATTATAGTAATTATTATTTTGGGAAATTATAATTATTTTATGGAAAAATATTTTGAAAA